>JAULUF010000052.1:147500-227500 GCA_031834385.1 Semotilus atromaculatus
TGTGTGTGTGTGTGTGTTTGTGTGTGATTCTGTGAGTGTGTTTGTGATTCTGTGAGTGTATATGTGTGTGTGTGTGTGTGTGTGTGTGTTTGTGTGTGTGTGTTTGTGTGTGTGTGTGTGATTCTGTGAGTGTGTGTGTGTGTGTGTGTGTGCGTGTGTGAGATTCTGTCTGTGTGTGATTCTGTGAGTGTGGCTGTGTGTGTGTGTGTTTGTGTGTGATTCTGTGAGTGTGTGTATATGTGTGTGTGTGTGTGTGTGTGCGTGTGTGAGATTCTGTCTGTGTGTGATTCTGTGAGTGTGGCTGTGTGTGTGTGTGTGTGTGTGTGGTTTCAGGCTCATGTTGATGACTCAGTGATGATGAATGGGGAACATATGATGTATTTTCTGCACACAGTGCCGGCCGGCTGTAATTACACATCAGGAAATACAGGAAGATCCCGTGACCCAAATCCACTTTCGCTTCATCATGACACAAAAACACACATGTTTATTTTCTGCTGTATGATGACCTCTGGCCTTCTCTTGTCTATATCATTTCTAAATTGGTCTCTAAATTAAGCATTTTTGCTGAATTGAACGGCTGATCTGAAGCACATTTTGTTTATCACATCACGGTTTAAATATCTTGTTTTAAATGGATGTCAATGGAGGAGAGGCTGAAGCTTATCGTTTATGGATCGACAGCGTATTGGCTGATCTTCGACATGTTTGACCTTAAACATTCGTGTTGGATTGGTCTATTTTTAGAGTTTCGACTCTAGAAATGCAGTTTTGTAAGAGAAGTCACGGATCATTTTGCGACAGGTATTATTCAGTTTATGTCACTTCTCGTTAATTTCTATGGTATACAGAAACAGGGATTGACTCAGAACGAAATTCAATGACGTCAAGGCTGTAATGTGATTGGTTGTCAATGCACATGTGATCCTATTTAGCCATTACGCTTTTATTTCTCCAATGTTACGAACCCTCGTGTCTCCCAATAATAAGATCATGGCTGTGTTTAAAATTGCGTCCTATAGACCATTTTGCAAGATGTAAACAACACTGGTCCAGAAACACTTCCTGTTTCAGTTTGTAACTGGTGTCTTTATTTCACATGTAAATAAAATATCTTAAAGATGTTTGTTTAGTTTTTTGATTCAGTTTTATATGTTCTGTTGGTTGTATTTTATCCCAACGTTTATGTAGTGTTAAAAAACTGAAACAGGAAGTGCTTCTGGACCACTGTTGTTTACATCTTGCAAAATGGTCTATAGCATTAAATAGGGAACAGCCAATTGCAGTGTTGTCTGAAACCATAGTTATTAAGTGCACTCATTCAATCCCACAATGCATCGCAATAACGACGAGTGTACAACCGATGTACGCTCAACTGCTTGAGAATACCCAGAATGCACTGTGAATGAATTTCCGTGTTTGACCAGAAGATGGCGCCACAGAATCCATTTTCCAAACCGCTGGTCCAATGTGGATACAGTGTAATATCATACAGGTAAAAAGTCCCTTTTAATTGATTATTAAATTGTTTTATTGCGGTTTAGACATGCTAGTTTCCACGTGTCAGACTCAGACTGTACGTGATTAAAGATGATTTGCTATCAGGAGGTGTTTATAATTCATACTGGAGAGAATTATATTGGGACAAAAATTCATGTTCATCCCATCAAACAAACTTTTTTTCCAGAAACAGAGAAACTACATCCTAAATGCTTATATCTGCTAAAAGTTAATGTTGTGTATTTTTAGCACAAGCCAACCGACTAATAGCAATTGATTTCAATGCATTTTTAATCAGGCATTTCAGTCATTAACTAAAACTAAAACATTTCCGTTGATTGGGATAAAGCTTTTTTTTTTTTTTTTTTTTACTGGAAATAAAACTAAAACTGAAATAAAAATGATTTAGCAATGTTAAAAAAAAACATTGAACTAATTAAAAATGTGCATAAAAATAAATTAAACTTAAAAAATACAATAAACTAATAAAATGAAGAAAAAAACATGACGAAATTACTAAAAAAATGAAACTAAAATGAACACGAAAACCAAAAAAGTGAATTCAAAATATGAATAAAATTTAAATAAACACTAAAACAACACAGTGTCCCAAGACACAGACCCTCTAATTACCTGATGCAACTCATTAATATGTGCAAATGCACAATATTAATCTCCAAATGGTGGCTAGATTGAACGGCATGCTGGGAACTGCAAGCCCTCGGTCGCCGATGGAATTGAATTGAGAGGTTGCACAAAAGCTTCTTTCTTTTATTATGCTAATGGGCGTCTCTGACAGGCAGAACGGGGAAGAGAAGGGCGATTTAATTAGTGCTAAAGAGGAAACGTGGAATCATTTTCAACACAAACAACAAACCACTGACAAAGCAAAGGAAACGCCATTATACTGGGACTAAACCATTCATTCGCTGTTGGTTTATGTGTGTAGGATGAAACGAATCTGACCTAGTTACGGACTGAAGCTGTGAACGTCTGCGCCGTTGCTTTAGTCCTGGAATGAACTCATGGTTTTAAGAGCATATGCCACGTCTTATTACTGTATGTTTTTCAGGAATGTGATGCAGCCGATAGAACTGGACATGGTGTGTTGCGTTAGACGTGCATTTGCGCAACATGAAATCTTAGAAATTTCAGTGGAATCTGTAAAATTCAGTGGCATTTGGACCTGAGGGCTTGCGGTTAACAGCTTCTGTCTTCGAGTCTCTGTCACTGTGTAGATCTGCTCATGCACGAACCCCACTGTGGAGAAGCAGTCATGCATTGTGTGTGAACACCCTTCTTTAAGTCTTTAGAGGAAATGCATGATTACATGAGTAGAAATGTTATATTGTTAAAGAAATAGACATTTACTCACCTTCATGTTGCTCCAAAAACCCATATTAATAATCTCTGAACTGTTGTTTTATATACTATTAAAGAATTGTGTGACCATGCACTGATGACAAGCTTCAAAAATGACAAATAAACACCATAAAACGAAATTAAAGTCATAATTTATAAAAAATATTGCATGCAGATATTTGTTTTATATGCAATTTAAGAGGTTTTCATTTAATTTTTTGGTTTGTTCCTCAGACACAACTTTGAATATTTGAAATAAAGTCATATACACTAAATGCTGCTTTTATATTGTGGGTGTTTTCAATGCTTTCCCAGTTGGCACGTGAATTACTTCAAATAATGTTTGTTGCTGTTTCATGTTGAAACAATGAATGGGTGTAAGAAAAGTTTTTTTATCAAGACTTTAAAACAATGTTGCAATATTAACATTGATTCGATTTGAAGACATCATTTATGTCTTAATGTTTTCACAAAACAAAATGTTTGATTCATCCATGACGTTGATTTTCCCTTGAATAAATGTTGACATTATGTTTGTATTAGTGTTGTTATAGAGACGCTGCAGGTCAAGTCATCTTCATTTATACAGTGCTTTTAACAATGTAGATTGTTTCAAAGCAGCTTTACAGAGATTGTTTTGGGTTTATAGCGGTTCTTGAATAATGTTATTTCCAGATAAAGTTAGTTTGGATTGATTCACTTCCGGCGAAATGATCATTTGTTATCAAATTAGGGGCCGCTAAGACCACGCCGTTCTCTAAACAGACTTTAAACTGAACCTGTGATAAACGCTGATGGCGTTCACATGCGCATTAAGAACTGATTCTATAGTTATGTGCGTTTGAATATATGTGCGCAGGTTTGTAATTCCCCACAAACCATGCCTGAACAAACTACTTGTCTTGCCTATAAATTTGATACAGAATTTTGTTTTATTTTTTCACTTCGGGGTCGGTACACGAACCGAAATTCACAACGCTTTATCTGTCGAGTGTAAAGATCTGGATACGGCCTGAATACGGCAGGCTGCGGGAAAACCTTGGGATAAACAAACACACTCAAATTAGCGTAGGTGCCATTCTTAACGAGTACATCAGGATTAAAGGGAAGTGTTCCCAGTTCCGGCTGACCTAATCTATGCAGCCTAACATTGAATTATAGAAGTCTATAATGTATTATGTGTATGCGAGGGCAAAGAGATGTGTCTTTAATCGAGCTTTGAACTGACAGAGTGTGTCTGCTTCCCGGACAATGGTAGGAAGACTGTTCCAGAGTTTTGGTGCTAAATAGGAAAAGGATCCACCGCCAGCAATCGATTTGATATTCTAGGTATTATCAACTGGCCGGAATTTTGAGATTGCAATAGACGTGAAGGACTATAATGCGTTAAGAGCTTGCTCAAGTACTGCGGAGCTAAACCATTTAGGGCTTTGTAAGTAATCAACAATATTTAAAAATGTATACAATGTTTAATAGGCAGCCAATGCAGTGTTGACAGAACCGGGCTAATATGGTCATACTTCCTGGTTCTGGTAAGAACTCGAGCGGCTGCGTTTTGAACTAGCTGTAGTTTGTTTATTAAGCGTGCAGGGCAACCACCCAGTAGAGCATTACAATAATCTAGTCTTGATGTCATGAACGCATGAACTAATTGTTCCGCATTTGTCAATGAGAGCATATGACGTCATTTAGATATATTTTTAAGATGGAAAAATGCGGTTTTACAGATACTAGACACGTGACTTTCAAAAGAAAGATTGGCATCAAAGAGCACACACACACACACACACACACACCCAGGTTCCTAACCGACGACAAAGACTTAACAGAACATTTTTTGTCCAATAATTAGAATCTCTGTTTTTTTAGAATTTAGTCTTTTAGAAGTGCAAAAAGACGCATTCAAGTTCAGTATCGCGCACTATTACATATGAATGGCGGCTTTCTGTGCGCTCGTTTTGGATGTGAACACGTCAGCGTCTTCTTACGCATGAATGGTTTAAAATCATTAAAATGTACACAAAGCTCTTGAAGCTCCGCCCCCTGTGCCGGGAGCAGCAGCTCATTTGCATTTAAAGGGACGCACACAAAACAACACGTTTTTGCTCACCCTCAAAAAGGGACAATTTTTAAAATGCTATAAAAATTATTTTGAGCTAAAACTTCACATAAACACTCTGGGGACATCAGAGACTTATTTTACATCTTGTAAAAAGGGGCATTATACCACCCCTTTAAGTATCCGATTCCAGAATTGCAATCGATTTTCGATTCCCACCACTAAGTGTCACAGGAGCAAGTCTAGCTCATAGTTGCTGTGGTGCGGCCCGTCTTGACCCAGTCTGGCCTCGTCTTTTACTTGCCTTGTTCTCAGTTTAAATTGGATTTGAGCGTTCAGTGCCAGATCCCATAGAATCATCCTCTTGATTCCTTGCAATCCCTCAATCCTGCGTAAAGAG
Source organism: Semotilus atromaculatus (assembly GCA_031834385.1). Classification (NCBI taxonomy): domain Eukaryota; kingdom Metazoa; phylum Chordata; class Actinopteri; order Cypriniformes; family Leuciscidae; genus Semotilus; species Semotilus atromaculatus. Next base: position 152,822 of record JAULUF010000052.1, read on the forward strand.
AGCGAGAGACAGGCCAGCGCTGTGTCAGCGGAGGGGAAGATGAGGGAACTACGCCAGATGGACTGAGGATATTCTGATGCAGTACAATACAGTTACTATGTAGTGTTCTTTCTCAAATTCTGCACATTTCCCCCCCAAAATCAATGCAAAAATGCAATTAAAGTTTCAAAAAATACAATAGAGTCCTGCAGGGATTACATCTTTTTGTGGGCCAGTGCATTTGCCAATGGGTCAATCGTCAAGTCAATGAGTTTTTGAATGGGCTTTTGGTTAAATGCCTGAAATAAGGGCTGTGGTGAACTAGATATTTTTTACGTTATATTCTACGACATGAAATACATCATAAATGTCACCCTGTGATTTTAATAAAACGTTGCTAACAGGTTATCACATAGTTCGTCTGGACATTAAACGTCATCATCTGAACAGGCAAACGTATCTATACGCTAGTTTGCTTTAAAAGTTTATAATCATGCTGTTCCAAACTGTTATAACTCAAACTTTCAGGGAAAATGTTTTTTAATAAAGACTGAAATAGTTGTTTTAGTTCGTTTATAGCCTATGGTGTAGCTTTTTACTTCTGCTGATTGTATTTAGGCTTCAAAAGTAGTTCATTTGTGGCGATTATCAGCTCATTGACACCAGAACGATAACTATAAGAATAACTAATTATATTAGTGTCCACACCAGCGGACGATATCTTTCTATTTATTATAAGCGCGCTGTTGTTTAATCGCCTGTCGCTTTAAATGCTTGCGCTCTTTAAAGCAGGATTGATTCTGATTGGCTGTAAAAAATTTTTTTATTGTTCATCAGCTGAAAGAAAATCATCCCTGTATTCAATAATTGTATCCCTTAAAACTAATTTTTGATCACCAAAATTACATTTAAAAAATGCCTTAAAATATCTTGAATGTAACTCGACACCCTTGCCTCATTTAGTATGTGCGGTTCTATGAATATGCAAATGAGCCCCGCCTCCACTCACTCCCTCACTCAGAGATCCACTGGTTGACGATCACACGTTGATCTGATTGGTTCCAAGGTCGTTTGTGACGTCAGAAACACCAGCGATTTCACACCGTGTTTTTGAGACTGTCTTTGGTTCACTGCAGTTTTAAGGAGGAAATACTCAGCAATGCTGTCGACTTATGAACTTACACATGGTTTAAGCATATTAAAAACACCACATAGACATATAAACAACATTAAACACTTGATTTTCACCACAGGGGGACTTTAAGATATAAATTATATGTCTGCAAATCGAATCAATGTTGATATTGCAAGTTTGCAACATTGTTTCAAAGGCTTGATTAAATTGATTATGGTTACATTTTTAAAACATTCAGCATTAGGCCTAAACATTGTTTCAACATTTTCAGCATTGATACAGAAACTGACATTATTTCAACTTAATTCCAGCTTGATTTCCATCACATGGGGGACTTTAAAGTGATTCCGACAATATGGTGTATCTGTGCTGTACATAATACACGTTATATAAGATATCTTATAGTTATTGTGTGGAATCGGCTATTCTTTCATACACTGTAAAAAAAAATTATATGATCGGTTTGAAGTTTTTTTTACATTGCTTTAACTCATCAAACATTTTTTTTAACCTTTTTTATAAGTTATACAGATTCATTTTTTAAAAGTCAGTTTAATGTAATTCTAAGTTGACATGAAACATCCAGTTGAATACAAATGCAAGGCAGCGACTTTTTTATTTATTTTTATAGTGCATTTAGAATTATATTGTTATTGTTATAGTTATCCTTGGTGTGAATGAATCATAAACGTGTGTTGGTCATAGAGCATATCCAAAAGCCAATTGAAAATCCTATTGTTTTTAAAAAAGCCATAATTATTGCATATTCAACTAGCCACACGACTTTATCTAACATGAATTTTTCCTAAAGCAGGGATGAATTGCATGCAAATTTAAAATTCTGTTTGGTCTTTGCGTGTGAAACGGCTACAGCTGATTCTCCTGGACGACAGCTGTCGGGTCAGTTTAATGAGAGACACAAGCAAACATCCGTTTCTGTCCCGCTCAGATGCGATGAGACAAACTCTCCGTTCGGCACGATCATATTGATTCCCCGGGTCTGTGTGTGTCTGAGCAGTCTAATGATCACACACACGTGACCGGGTGTCAGGGGCGTAGGAGCTATTTTGAACCTGGGGGGGACAGTAAATGCTAGGGGTGTACGGGGGTATGTCCCCCCATTAAATGCCACTTTCTGGAGAGTTTTGTGCAAAGAAATGGAGAAATTGAGTCTTACATGATATGTGAAAAACTGTAAGGTTAAGAGCATACTTTGCATTGTTGTAGTATCAACATGTATTAGGACATTTAGCATTTACATTACTGTTAATCAGTCATGTACTGATTAACTCAAATAAATGGTTGATTTAATTTCCATTCACCACCAAGCATACCCCCCAAGGATAGATTGACAAATAAAATCAATCTATCCCTTGTGGAAATGTTGCTAGCTAAAAGTAGGTCTAGCAAGTCTTATATTTCTTTCTTTCTTTCTTTCTTTCTTTATTTGTAAAGCACATTTAAAAACAACCCATGGTTGACCAAAGTGCTGAACAGGACAGAGTAGTCAGAGCGAAGATAATACAACATAATAAAATAGCACGATTTACAAACTTAGAACAAATAGTACAATTAATATAATTCATGGTTTAAGAGAGTACATTAAGGATCCACATTAAGGAAGTGTTTTTTGAGCTTAGATGTAAAAGTGGCAAATGACGAGACTGTTCTAATTGATAGTGGTAGGCTATTCCATAATTTGGGGCCTGCAGCTGCAAAGTTGCAGAAATATTTAAATGTAATATTAAAGAAATATTTCTGTAATTCACACAGATCAAACACAAATATGCTGACTGAATAGATTGCTAGTTTATTTTGAGTATCAGCTAGCAGTTTTCTTGGCAGTTTGCTGATAATAAGGTGTCTGAAGTAAAATGCTCAAAACATCTCCTGAGAAAAATACCAACCTAGTCTTGGTTATTTAATTTAGTTTAGTCTTATTTTCCTTATCTTGTCATTCAAGGCCAGGGCACTTTTTGTACATTTCTGGAACTTTTGCGCGCTTCCACATCCCGCGCAACTACGGATCTCCCAGGAACATTCATATATTGCTGCGTACATTTATCCGTGTCACCTAGATGCGCATGCGCGAGCGAGATTAGCAGAAGAATACGGCCGTTTTTAAAAATTTAATTATGTATTTAAAAGTTGCAGAATGGATTCATTTGGAGACAACGAAATCGGCAGAGATAGGCAGACAATGCAAAACAAAATCTTACATTGGGAAATAGTGGGGGGGACAAAAATGTGTGTTCCCGGAGGGCAAAGAGACGCTGTTTCTGATAAGCAGAAAACAGCATATTTCTGTAAAGCTGATGCACCTCTCGTCAGACTGGAGCATGGCCTGTGTATCTGATGCTCAGTGGCCGGTTGTTGATGAATTCTGCTGTATTGCGGCAAGGTGCTGCGATGCACCGCTCAGCTGTTTCTTTTTATTTTCTCTAGTTTTCACATCAATTTCCACTGTGTCTTTATCATCCCTGTCCCTTTCCACACCATCCTCTCTGCTAAACAACATTTCCACTCTTTTATCTCTTGCTTTTTATGTCCATTTCAACCTTACTCGTCTCCACCCTGAAGAAAACCATGAGATTGCACATGAATACAGCCTCTCCTAAAAGTCAAGATGAAATCAAGATTGTTATTGATTTAGTAGCGTACATTATTGCAGCAATGAAGGGAAATGTCTTCAATTACCTAAAATGTAGTTTGTCTTCCTCTGAAAATGACTTTTCATGCACTTTTTTTTAGCACTTATTTGACTCAGTTTCTCTGTAAAATCAAGTCCTTGCACTGAATGTTTCTCTTATATCCAGTTTCGCCCCAATATGCGTCAAATTATGCTGGTAAAATGGGTTTCAAATGACAAATTATGTTGACTTTAGGAGAAATGAGAACATGGAAGTTATTGTGATTTTTGGAAGAAAATCAACTCAAAGTAAACTAAAAACTTGCACTAAAAATAGTGGTTTAAATGTAAAAGTACATTTGAATTCGGATGCAAAACTATAATCTTGTGCTATACATTTGTATGTGGATAATATAGCTAATATTAATTATGTCTTGTCAAATTTGAGGCATTTTTAGTCATTCATTTTATCCCTTAAAACTCATCTTTGATCACCAAAATGACAATTTAAATGTTTTTTCCTTGGAAAAAAAAATCTTCCTGCTGTAATAAACTATCTTGAATGTAACTCGACACCCTTGCCTCATTTAGTATGCGTGGTTCTATGAATATGCAAATGAGCCCCGCCTCCACTCACTCCCTCCCTCAGAGATCCACTGGTTGACGATCACATGTTGATCTGATTGGTTACAAGGTCGTTTGTGACGTCAGAAACACCAGCGATTTCACACCGTGTTTTTGAGACTGTCTTTGGTTCACTGCAGTTTTACGGAGGAAATACTCAGCAATGCTGTCGACTTATGAACTTACACATGGTTTAAGCATATTAAAAACACCACATAGACATATAAACAACATTTAAAAACTTGATTTCCACCACAGGGAGAAAATCATCAAGATCTCAATTTGTTCATCTATTGTTATGTTTCTTCCATCTCTCATCACACCTTTCTCTCTCTTTGGCGCATCAGTCTTGCTCAAGTACAGTAGCTGCATTATTGAAATTCATTATTCATGAGTCTGCACAAGCTAGTTACATGCTGTGTAAAGAGGGCAAGCATCACAGAAAGGCTGGATCTCAGGTTGCTGTAGGGGACACTGGGAAAGTCACAGCCAGCGGCTCGAGATGTTTGTGTTTCTGAAATCACAGGCTTCGAGACCCGACGTGTGCGAGCCGCTCGTGACTGTTGCATGACTGCCGCCATCGCATGATTTCATGTGCACTGGAGTGAAAGTCACAGACACACACTCTGAAATGTGAATAAAGCGTGTGCTCGATGCACGAGCGCTGTGAGGCTCAGCACAGAAAATAGATTAATCTATCAGGATTAGTGCGGATATGCAGATTTATTTGCTGATTCGGATGCGGACCAGGTGTGCAGTTACGCACACAGAGTCATAAGGTCTGTCTTTTCGTATTTCAGATGATATTAGAGATGTCTTGGATGATATTGAACTGATTCTTAGAAGTCTAATGATATACAGGTGAAACTCAAAAAAATTTAGTATCATGCAAAAGTTTGTGTATTTCAGTAATTCAAATTAAAAGGTGAAATATATTTAGTATATATAAATATATACACATGCATGATTATACTTTTCAGAGGGCCGACATTTCTGTATTTAAAATCCTTTTTTAAAATTGATTTCATGTAACATTAAAATTTTCTGAGATTTGGGGTTTTCATAAGCTGTAAGCCATAATCATCAAAATTATAACTTTTGCACGATATTAAAATTTTTCCGAGTTTCACCTGTAGATATAGTAACAAAAAATCTCAATGTATTTGCTCTGAAAGGGCTTTTAAGTTGTTGTTTTTTTAGGGATGCATGATATATCGGCCACCATAACGGTATCTGCCGATATATGTTAATTTTTCATGTTATTGTTATCGGCCCGATATAAAATTTGGCTGATATATTAAAGCTGATAAATAATGGATTATTTCCTTTAGCTGAGACACTTTCACATGTTTTGAATTGCTTGAAATATGATTGGAATCACTTAAAAGGAAAATACAGTTCTGTCATATCGGCTATATAAAATTATTATGAGAACATTATAATTGTGTGTTTGGGATGTGGCCTTTAATGGTGAGACTTTTGTTTTTGTAATCAGGCTTTCAAAAAATACATAACCATTTGGATTTAGATTTATCGGCCAATATATCGGTTATCGCCTTTCAAATATAAAGATTTATCGGTTATCGGTATCGGCCCAAATTTTCATATCGACGCATCTCTGGTTTTTTTTTTTCTCTCAGGAAGCATTTGGAATTGATTCATTAAATTAAACTGAATTAAACCAAGTCTAATGCCACTTATAAATCAGAGAAGATACATTAGTAACAACGAATCTCAAAGTATTTGTTCTGAAACGACTTAAAAAGAGATATTTTCAATCAAACAGTCATTGTTGCAAAGTAGATTCAGATTGTTTTAAAGTCAGCATGATACGTAAGTTGTGCTCGTCTTTTCTTTTCTATTGTGTCGTATATCCGAGTGAAACGCTTCTGGAACAAGAACAAATGTGGGCGGGGCTTGATTTTGTCTGTGTGGATTTGATTGGATGGTTGTGGTTTGCTATTGGCTGATCTCATGTGAGTGACAGGTTATAGCCCCGCCCACATCATCAGAGAAGAGAAGAGATGCTGTGAGAGGAACTTATTGTCATTCAAGATTATTAAAACAATATTGATGTGCACCGATAAATCATTGATAATAAACACTGCAAAATTCAATAATTTAAAAATAATAATTCATTTTGATTTACCGGTAGTGACTTTGATGCAAGTGAAATACAGTAAAATATAATGTAAATAGACAACCTTTAGAAAAAGTCATAGTTAAAAATCATATTAACAATATTGCTTAATTTCGATGTGTTGCCCAGTTATATTCGATATACATGATGTGTGTATAAACACAATCAAATATAGATATGAAAGTCTCTGTTTGATCCAGACTTGCTTAATGTTTTCACATGATGTTAGTAGTATACATACATTTCAGACTCTAATTATGATTGTGATTTTATCCCTAGCAGATCAGTTCTCATTGGTCCTGATGGTTGTGAGGGCCCGCCTCTGCCACCTCTCAGCCAATCCACACAAGAGAGATGTGACGTCCAATCACGCGCTGAGATTTCTGCGTTCTGGAGCTGTTAGGATACAAACCACACGCAGGTGAGATCAAGCTACTCTGGTGAAAAGATGTACATATTGTACATATTTTTAATATTGTGCAAAAGTTATAATTTTGATGATTATGGCTTGCAGCTTATGAAAACCCCAAATTCAAAATCTCAGAGAATTAGAATATTACATAAAATCAATGAAAAAAAGGATTTTAAATAAAAAAATGTCGGCCCTCTGAAAAGTATAATCATGCATATGTTATATGCTAAATATATTAGTTTCACCTTTTAATTTGAATTACTGAACTTTTGCACGATATTCTAATTTTCCGAGTGTCACCTGTATATATGTGTAGTTGTAGGCGTGACAAACGGATGCTTCCTGCTGCAATCGCAAGTGCATTTTCATTAATCTTTCTGAAGATGCTGAGCTTTCACTCTCTCTGGGATTTAAGATATTTGAATAAATGCAACCTTCACTGTGTAAACAGGTAGTTTTGTGTTAAAGTCCCCCTGTAGTCAATCATTTTATCTATTAAAACTCATATTTGATCACCAAAATCAAATATTTAAAAGTTTTTTCCTTGAAAAAGAATTCTTCATGTCTTAAAATATCTTGAATGTAACTCGACACTCTTGCCTCATTTAGTATGCGCGGTTCTATGAATATGCAAATGAGCCCCGCCTCCACTCACTCACTCCACTGGTTGACGATCACACGTTGATCTAATTGGTTACAAGGTCGTTTGTGACGTCAGAAACACCAGCGATTTCACACCGTGTTTTTGAGACTCAGTCTTTTGAGGAAATACTCAGCAATGCTGTCGACTTATGAACTTACACATGGTTTAAGCATATTAAAAACACCACAGACCTATAAACAACATTAAAAGCTGGACTTTCACCTCACTGGGACTTTAAAGGAATAGGTCTGGTATATTTTGCTCATCCTCATGTCGTTCATCTGCTCTTTCCCATTCAATGAAAGCAAACTTCTTTTTTTTTTAATGTTCCATAAAAGTATTCCATATGACTAGTCAGGGCTGGGCGATATGGACCAAAAGTCATATCCCGATATATTTAGGCTGAATATCGATATACAATATATATTCCGATATTTTTCCCGCAAAGTGAGAACAAATGTTCAAAGCCAAATATGGACTTCACTGTATAAATTATACATTGATTCTTATTAAAACTACTGTTAAAGTTTTCCATCAAGAGCAGTGAGTGAGTTCCTCTGTTTTGTTGTTTTATTTACAAGTTCTCCCAAAAATATAAATTGTCATCATTTACTCTCTCAAGTTGTTTTAAACCTGAATAAGTTTATTTCCTCTGTTGAAGTTATTTGGAAGAATGTAGGTAACCAAACAGTTGATGACAGTGAAACAGTGACTTTCACAGTATGTTTTTTTCCTATGGAAGTCAATGGGGACCAGCCACTGTCTGGTTACCCACATTCTTCAGAATATCTTATTTTGTGTTCAGCACAAGAAATAAATTAATACATGTTTGGAACAACATTACAGTGAGTAAATAATGACAGAATTAATTTTTGGGGGTGAACTATCCCTTTAAGGAGAAGCGGCTGCATGTTTACTATTAGGGCTACAGTTACTGTCTCTTTAAGACCTGCACGCGCCGTGTCTAATACACACGCAGATTTCTCTAAATTTTCTCGGCTTGCTTTCAGTTTAGACATAACTAACTTTATTTATGTAAACATTGTGTGTATTTGACAGTATTTGCGCAATAATACTCGAAAGATAACTTAGTCCAGTAACCAGGCGCTGTTAGACAGGCTTTTAGTGCATGTGCGCATCATCGAATGACATGTTTAACCGGCAAGGCTTTTAAAGCACATGAAAATAATGAACTTTTGTGACCTGCAGTCTCCCATTCCTCAGCGTTAACATTTGATTAAGTATTATATAAGCGAGTTTTTGTCGCATTGTACACTAGGCTGTTGAGACGGAAGCGCCAGAACTGCAACTGATAGAATGCACGATACTATTTCTTCAAAGCAGTCAGCAGCTGGAGCAAGGATCACGGCGCTAATTTGAACTATATCGATATATGCGATATGGTCTAATTCAATATCGCATTTAAAAATATATCGATATATCTTTTATATCGATATATCGCCCAGCCCTATAGTTATAAATAAAAATGACTATTTATACTGAAAGTAATTGCTCTTGCATCGACTTACATTGAGGTCAGCTTCACACACACTGCAGTGGGTCACAGTCACATTGCATGAGTGTTGAAGACTAGTGCAGTCAACCAGCAATGTGAAGCACTCGAGCAAATATAATAAACACTAATGCTGAGTGTCCTCTAGCAGATTAACGTCTACTGTCCGTCTCGCACTGGGAAGAGCCTCTCGATGTTTGACCCAGTTACTGAGCTCAAGGGTTACGGTTACATACTGAAAAGTGGTTCTATCAGTAATGGATCGTGATGAGAGGAAGCGGTCTTACTTAACAGCGTGCATGGTGCTTATTATAGACGTGTGTGTGTGTGTGTGTGTGTGCAGGAGGAGATGGGGGTTGGGATAGACATGGCAGGGAGGGTGTAGAGTTACTGTAGGAAACATTAATAGATGCTTTGCAGATTTCCGGTGGGATCTGATTCTGAACCACACGGTGATCCTGTTAGAATGACGTATAGCTCTGATTAATAGATGGAGAATAGAGCGATGCTTGTTATTGTGAGCATTAATAGGTGTTTGATTGACAGCTCTAATTCCTGAACTTTGATTTAGGGGTGGGCGATATGGCAAAAAAATATCATATCACGATTTTATCACGATTCTCTTTCGGGATGTAGGCTTTACTATTTTGCAAGTGACTTGCATTACAGCCAAACTAGTGTATTTAAAAAAAAACAACAACTTTATATATATATATATAAAAGAATGGCAGACATTTAGGCTAAAGTGGCGAAAATAAAAATACACAACATAATATACAAATGAAATTAACAGTGGTTATGGTAAGGGGCGGGACATTTCCCAAACACTCGAAGCGCTCGACCAATCACAACACACTGATCCAGCCGACCAATCAGAGCACAGTGTGCTTTTCAGAAGGAGGGGCTTCATAGAGACAGGAAGTAGAGCGTTACTGACAGACTGGGAAGAGAGGAGCCGCAACAATGGAGAATATGAGGAGAATAATCAACATTACAGCAGGAAAACCTGTTCTAGTAGAGCCTGAAACAACATCAAGACTCTGTAAAAGGGCAGAATATGGGCTCTTTAATGGCTGTGTGATCTGGGTCTTGCAGAAGATGTAGAAGTCTCATGTTTTTATGGATGAACAGGAGTTAAAACTGTCACCATTGATATCTTCATGACTCCACAAGGGCAGCAGCTCTTACCTGAGTCAGCACACACACACACACACACGCACGCACGCACGCACGCACGTGCACGCACACACGCACGCACGCACGCACGTGCACACACACACACGCACGCACGCACGCACGCACGCACACACGCACGTGCACACAAACACACACACACACACGCACACACACACATACACACACACTCACTCTCACACACACACACACACACAGACACACTCACTCTCACACACACACAGACACACACTCACTCTCTCACACACACACACACACACACTCTCACACACACACACACACACACACTCTCACACACACACACACACACACACACACACACACGCACACACACACACACACACACACACACACACACACACACGTCCAGATCCCAGGTCTGATCTGACACTTCCTCACGGCGCTCTGCATCTGATCCTCGCGCTGCTTCAGGTGATCACGGCCTCAACACTCCTGCAGATGGTCTTTACTATTTATTATTCTGTTAGTATTTCAGTGTGAGCCACGATTACGTCAGGTGACTCCCAGAATGCGCTGAAGGGCAGCTCATGTGGAAGTGCTCTGAGGACTTGATGTGGTGTCTGTAGTTCCTGAGCACAGAGGAGGCTGGACACACACACACACACACACACACTTTACTCTCATCCACTTCTCTTTTACAGCAGTGATGAAATGTCTGTAGCATCTCTGCTTAAACACCGTCTCAGATCTACAGATCCGGATCAGTCCAGATCAGCACGACTGACTAAATGACACCCTATAGGTGGGCGTACTAATCCACTAATACCTCACACACACACACACTCACACACTCGCACACGCACACGCACACACACACACTCGCACACACACACGCTCTGAATGCTCGTGGGATTAATCACGTTTGCCCCACGAGAGCAGCAAATGTAAAGGAGGTCAAGAGGTCGTATAAAACTTAATATTCATAGATGGCATGAAGCAGCATTTACAATTTCTGAGTGAATCTGAATATTTGATCCATCGGATCGTGGATGTTAGGAGGGATATGATATTAAACTGTCGCTCGTTCTGTGATATTACGTTCACATCATTAATCCTTTAAATGAATCATTAATCATTAAAATGTACAAGCTGATAGTTTGAGTGTTGGAAGTGTGTTTGAAATGTACAAATGTTATTGAGATAGTTTTTATTGTTTTATATATTCATTTTATTCGATTTATTCTTATTTATTGTTTGAGATCCGTCCTCACTTGGTGCAAATGAAATTTCGTTGTATTCTTACAATAAAAGGAATAAAATCCTAAGCATTACTTTACTAAGCTTGACTGCGTTGATTCTGTAGGGCTGCTTTATGGCTGAATCAAATTTTGGAAACCGCAATATTGATAAGAAAGTGATTGGAATTTGTGATTTCATGTACTTGATTCAGTGATGAACGCGTCTGCATTCAAAGGGCAAAAACGCTGATTTATGATTATTGTTCTGTAACATAAGCCGGGTCTGATCTGGTCTGTTGTCCGGCTCTTTCTTTGCTCGTGCCACATGTCTTTATCTCATCTCTCCATCTCTTATTCTGTCTGCTCGTCTCATATCCAGGCCTGCCAGAATCTGAATATACACCATTAGCTACAGTCACACTGTTTTTTTAATTTAATATTATTTTTCTATTATTATAGTATCTAATCATATTTTAAACTAGCTTTTATATGTTCAGTTTTCACTTTAATTTAAGTTTTAGTCATTTTGTCATGAGCTTTGTCATTTTTATTCGATTATTATCATATTTTTTATATATTTAGTATATTTAGCTTATCCTATTTATTAATATTTTGAATTAGTCTTTATATTTTCAGATTTCATTTTAATTTTAGTTTAAGTTTTAAAAACAATTTCATGGGCTTTTCTTATTTTTATTAGTTTAAATTAGGGCTGTCAAATGATTAATCACAATTAATCGCATCCAAAATAAAAGTTTGTGTTTACATAATAAATGTGTGTGTACTGTGTATAATTATTTTATATATATAAATACATACACATGCTTGTATATATTTAAGAAATATTTGCATGTATATACTATATATAGATTTATATATAATTTATATTATATATAAATATAAATATTTTCTATATAAATAACACATTTTTCTTAAATATATAAATGCACGTGTGTGTACTGGTATATACAAAATAATTATACACAATACACACACATTTATTATGTAAACACAAACTTTTATTTTGGATGCGATTAATCGTGATTAATCATTTGACAGCCCTAATATATATATACTAAATATATATTAGGGGTGTGCAAAAAAATTGATTCACATCTGAATCGCGATTCAAGCTTTACCGATTCAAAATCGATTCATAGAATTCCAAAAATCTATTCATGTTTTTTGTTGTTGTTTTGTTTGTTTTTTTAACGGCGTGCAGGGGCGGAGTGGCAATCGGGGAGTCGGGACTTTTCCCAATGGGCCGGTAGTGTTTCGTGGCCGCGAGGGCCGGTCTGATAATAGTTAGGCTATACATTGCAAGTTCTTAGCAACACCCGTCGGCCTGGCGTGCGGCCGCTGCCGCTGGTCAGCATCTCTGCAACAGCGTTTAGATTGAAGAGCGCGTCCGAGTGAAGAGAGACTGTGCACGCGCCACAAGAGAACAACTGTATCCATGCAACTGATATAGCAGCGGCAACGAGCGCTCAGCTGGATTTCAAAAACAACAGATTTAAGCGCTAGATCTCTTATTTAATAGCGAACTAAATTAATGCTCTGCTAGTGAACTGGGGATGTTTTATTTATTTGTATTAGGTACATCCGTGCCTCAGTGTTTAAAAAAATGGTTGCTGGTTGGGGACAATATCGATCCTGAGAAAAAGGGGTGAGGACATGTCCCATCCGTAAATCACGCCTATGACACGACTTCACTGGATCGAAACAAATCAATATAACCATAGATGTTATCAATATAACCATAGTAGCGGTGGCTTTTTTAATCTATTTAAAACAATTTTGCAAGGGTTCTATGACATTAGTATATTTTTTAGGAATTTTAGGAAGTTCAAGTGCCAGGTCGAGTTCACATTTCAACAGTCAACCTGTAGCTGAAATACTCTAGCTAAATGTAAACGTGTTTTATTTAAGTTTTATTTTAAACTTGAATTAAATGTATATGGAAGCTGGCCAAAGCTCACTTTTTATTTTTTATTTTTGTATGAAGACATATAAAGTAGGCTAATATCAAACTACATTTAATTTGTTGTGTTTCTTTTCTTTTAAATTTTATGTCTACTGCAATCAATCACATAGGAAAAAGTAAACTACATTTACATACTGTGAATCGTTTTTTGAATCGAGAATCGTTTTTGAATCGAATCGTGAGCCTAAAAATCGTTATCGAATCGAATCGAGACATTTTCTGAATCGTGCACCCCTAATATATATATATAAAATATATTTAGTATACAGTATTTAGCTCTGATTTAATCATTAAAATTTTAAATGAGCTTTTATATTTCATTTTAGTTTAAGTTTTACTCATTTTGTCAGGGTCTTTTGTCATTTTTATAATTTTTTTAAATATATATTTTGTAGGCTACATTTAGCTCAAATGTATTTATTAATATTTTAAATTAGCTTTTATATTTTTAGGCTATATTTCATTTTAATTTTAGTTAAAGATTTAGTCATTTTGTCATGAGCTTTTGTAATATATATTTTTAAATATATATATATATAGTTTTTTGTATATTTTCCGTATACTTAGCTCAAATTTATTTATTAATAATTTGAATTTAGCTCTAATTTATTAGTTTTAGTTTAAGTAAACCATAACAACAATATCTAGCTACACTGTAAAAAAACTTAACTCATTATTTTGAGTTATCTTTTTGCATGTTTTTTTTTTAGTTTAACTAACTTATTTCGATAAGTTGAGGACAAGAAAACTTTAAATTTCTTGTTGTCTGGACAATCTAGTTAAAAAAATAAGTTGAAATAACTAAATTGCTAAAATATTTTTTACAGTGTACACAAGCTTGATTTGACATATTATTGTGTTATGAAAAGTGATTGAAGGCAATCCATAATGCAACGCAAACGACACTTTCGCAGCTCTTGGCAGTAATTGTCTTCTATGGTCAGTTTTCTGTGTCTGATCGGGTTTCATGTCGGTAAAACACTCCTAATCTCTCTGAACACGTTAGTTAAGTTTGACTGTCGATCCGTGTCCATAGGTCCAGGCATTCCCCGTGTGTTTGTGTACTTCCACAGAGTATCTGCATATCTTGCATTGCATTTTGTTTTAGTGACTAAACCTCATAGACATCAGGATCTGAATCTGAACCAATCATTGACTCATAGAGCAAAGGTTAAAGGTCACATGACCCTCTCCAGCAATGCCATGCAAACCAGTGCATAATCAGGCAGATTATTCTGAGCATGACGAAACACAGAGGAAGAAATCTGTGTGTATTGATCAGACGTCCAGAATGTGTTTGTAAGTGTAGTTTAGAGGTCTGTGACACACACACACACACACACACACACTCAGCAGTGAGTGGCTAGGAGAGAGAGATGCGTGTGTGTTTGTAGCAGCAGGACTGAGAGAAGACATTCAGGTAATTAGGATTAAGTGTGTGTGTGTGTGTGTGTGTGTGTGTGTGTGTGTGTTGCAGAGGTGCAGTGTGTGTTTCTATCATCTGCAGATGTTATTATGCATGTGAAATCTTGTCTTGTGACGTCGTTTTGTCCTCTAAATGCCAGGCCTGGTGTCACTTCATGACTGCGCCACTGCTATTAGCATATATGAGAGAGAGAGAGAGAGAGAGAGAGAGAATATATATTTTTATTATTATTATTATTATACATGATTCCTTTTTTATTTTATTTATTCATCTTTATTTATTTTATTAGTATTATTATATATATATATCATTCTATTTATTTTATTTACTTTTTCTCATATAAACATTACACTTCAATCAGATGTACCTCAGATACTATATAGAGTATCCTCATATCAAAAACATACAAACACAGCTTTCTAAATCATTTTCTATGTTGTATTTGATGCTTTGGCAATACAAAATTATTATTATTTTTTTAAGTTTTCTGAATTGAATTGAATAGAATATGAATGAAATCCGCTGTGTCTGTTTCACTGTGAAATGCATCAGTAATTAAAGTAAAATGGATTTGACCCATTTACAGATACAAAATGAGTTTTCTTTCCTGTGCTGATGTATTTCCTGTTGAAACAGGAAGTTGTCCTTCTTTTTTTTTATCCTCAATAGTCTTTAGATTAAAACACCGCCACGAAACTGGATTCTTTCTTCAGTCAGAAGTGGGAGGGGCATCTTCATTCCTGAGCGTTTGATTGGACAAAAAGATTGGAGTGCAAGATGATGTCATAAATACTTAAAAGTAAGACTGTAAGTTAGTAAGATAAAAAAAAAAGAGCTGTTACTTTTTTCAGAAAAGATGCATTAAATTGATCAAAAGTGACATTTATAATGTTACAAATGATTTCTGTTTCAAATAAATGATGATCTTTTAAACTTTCTATTCATTAAAGAAGCTTGTAAACAGCTTGTAATAATATTTGACTGTTTTTACTGTATTGTTTATATAAAATGCAGCTTGTTGAGCAGAACTTTTGAACACCTCCACCTAATTACACCTAATTATGTCAACTTTTAGGAGTTCATTAACATAAAGCTATCTGACATGCCTCAAAACTTCAGATTTAATGTCACGGGGCTTTAAAGGGCCCTATCATGGATTTTTGAAAATGGCCTTTCATGTAGTGTGTAATATCGCTCTAAGTGAATGAAAACATCCTGCAAAGTTTTAAATCTGAAAGTGCATATAAAGTTATTGTCTTTCAAAAGTACGAGTCGACTCTGAGTCAATGAAATTAATTGTTTTTAAAACGAGTCATTAGCCGTTTCGTCGTGACGTCAAGACGCAACATTAGCATTAGCTCCGCCCACTTATTGCGCGCGCACCAGGGAAACTTAACCCTCAGACCGGCGGCTGATCCTGTGATACTGGAGAGATCGTGTCGAGGAGACGCTGTAGGACACCATGTGACGGTAAAGACAGTTTTTTCCACTGCCCAAGGACGAGCATGAGAAGAATCTGTGGTTAAAATGAATCTTTACCATGATCCCACAGCAGTATAATCATAAACTTTTCCTGTTACCTTTATTTTACTGACGACTGCTTCTCAAATATCGGAGTCAGCTGATCAGCTGTGGGACACTTCTGAGAATCATTGAAAATCTGGTGATGTGCAAATGTATATTATGAGAAAATGAAACAGTTTTTGGACATTTGATGCATGTAAACCTGTTGTAGGAGACTCCAAAACAACATTAGGACACTTTAAAAAAATCCATGATGGGGCCCTTTAAGAAATAAAATTATGGCCAATGTTGATGTTGTTGAGTTTATATAATAATTCAGACTGTATGATCCTCGTCCTTATGTTCTGTTGACTGATCTTTCTATCATTCTCTCTCTCTCTCTCTCTCTCTCTCTCTCTCTATCATTCTCTCTCTCTCACTCTCTCTCTCTATCATTCTCTCTCTCTATCATTCTCTCTCTCTATCTCTCTATCATTCTCTCTCTCTCTCTATCATTCTCTCTCTCTATCTCTCTCTCTATCATTCTCTCTCTCTCTCTCTCTCTCTCTCTATCATTCTCTCTCTCTCTCTCTCTCTCTCTCTCTATCATTCTCTCTCTCTCTCTCTCTATCATTCTCTCTCTCTATCATTCTCTCTCTCTCTCTCTCTCTCTCTCTCTATCATTCTCTATCATTCTCTCTCTCTCTCTCTCTCTCTCTCTCTATCATTCTCTCTCTCTCTCTCTCTCTATCATTCTCTCTCTCTCTCTCTCTCTCTATCATTCTCTCTCTCTCTCTCTATCATTCTCTCTCTCTCTCTCTCTCTCTATCTCTCTCTATCATTCTCTGTCTCTCTCTATCATTCTCTCTCTATCATTCTCTCTATCTTTCTCTCTCTCTCTCTCTCTCTCTCTCTCTCTCTCTCTGTCTTCAGTTAGATGGAGGAGAGCGAGAGAAGCAGAAGTCGATCTCCTCGTCGGGTCGGTCGGGTCGAGCAGGTCGTGGGGAAATGGCTGCGGCGTTCAAGAGACTCTCTCAGCAGGTGGAGTAACACACACACACACACACACACACACATGTCTGGTTTGCTATCTTTGTGGGGACTCTCCATAGGCGTAATGGTTTTTATACTGTACAGACTGTATATTCTATCCCCTTACACACACACACACACACACACACACACACTGCCCCTATCCCTAAACCTACCCATCACAGGAGACATTCTGCATTTTTACATTTTCAAAAAACATTACTTAGTGTGATTTATACGCTGTTCTCCTCATGGGGACCGCTGGCTGGGCCCCACAATGTAGGTGATTTCAGGTTTTACTATACTTGTGGGGACATTTGGTCCCCACAATGTAATATAAACAGGTACACACACACACACACACACACACACACACACACACACACACACACTCAAAGTGTTCAACCAATCACAACACACACACTCACTCACACACACTCAAAGTGCTCAACCGATCACAACACACTGCTCCAACCGACCAATCAGAGCACAGTGTGCTTTTCAGAGGGAGGGGCTTCATAGAGACAGGAAGTAAACAGAGCGTTACTGACAGACTGGGAAGAGAGGAGCCGCAACAATGGAGAATATGAGGAGAATAATCAACATTCAAGCAGGAAAACCTGTTCTAGTAGAGCCTGAAACACATCAAGACTTTAAAAAATGGCATAATTGGTCCTCTTTAATATCTACATCTACATAAACATTTAGCTGGCAAACATTTCCTTGTTTACTCAAACACAAACTGTTCTAGATTATCTAATAAATACTGCTTTTGAGATTGTCTCGTACTTCCCTCTGCTGTGGGCTTATAGTTCATTTGTCTTTCTGATATAAACTCTCTCTCTCTCTCTCTCTCTCTCTCTCTCTCTCTCTCTCTCTCTCTCTCATAGGGAGCGTATTTTAGGAGGCAGGAGGTCTCGCTCCGGGGATTCGGGCCAGCAGAACTTCCCAGTGAAAGTGACGGTGGAAGTGATCCGAGACTCTGTCCTGGACTCTCATGGGTTCAGTCTCTCAGCACAGCTCCCCCTGCTGGTCAGGGACGTCACTGCAGGTGCACACACACACACACACACACACACACACACACACACTGCCCCTATCCCTAAACCTACCCATCACAGGAGACATTCTGCATTTTTACATTTTTAAGGAAACATTGTTTTTTATGTTTTTTAAGCTATTTGAAATATGAGGACTCATGCAATGTCCTCATAAGTCACGTGTAAGTTGTAATACCAGTGTAATATGCATGTCATTATACACATTTGTGTCCTCATAAATCACATCAACAAGAGCACTCACACACACACACACACTCTCTCACACACACTCACACACACACACACACACACACACACACACACACACTCACACTCACACTCACACTCACACACACACACACACACACACACTCTCACGTGGAGTTCAGCTTACGGAGCAGGTTGTTTTTAAACACAGATTATGATCTAAGCGAAGCCGTGTTTAGAGACTGTCCTTACAGTGATAATGTGCCCAGAGGACGCAGTGTTGTTTTTAGTATTATAGTATTTATTCATATATTTAATTAGTTTTTATTTTAATATTTTCATTTTAAGGTAAAGTTTTAGTCCTTTTTGGTTGCTTTTTGTCAATTTTTTTTCTCATTACATATGTTTTAATGTTTTATTAATATGTTGAATTAGAATGTATTTTATATTTTCCATTTGAATTGTAGCTAAAGTTTGTCATTTTGTTGTGTTTTTTTTCAAGTTTTTTTTTAAACCGTATAGTTTTAATACTTTGAATTATTTCTTATTTTTATATTTTCCATTTTAATTTCAACGTTTTTGTAATTTTGTGGTGTTTTTGTCGTTGTCAAGTTTTTTTTTATTGTGTAGTTAATTTTTATTTCAGTTTTAGATATTTCAGTACATGGCAGCTACCTAAAATAAAATAAGTCAAGTTTTTTTATATTTGATCTTATTTCAGTTCATGTTTATTTTATTTAAAGCAACAGAAATGGGTTTAGTTTCAGTTTCAGTTTCGGTTAACTATAACAACCCTTCTTAAGAAGCTCTCAGATGTGTGTCCTGAGAATAATCTCCGTCTTTTCCCCGGGATGTGTGTGTGTGTGTAAGTGTCAGATCCAATGTTGAGCATCTCTGATGGTGTGAGAAACACCAGCTCCTCTCGTTTATTTAATTCATTAAGATGCAGTGCACACACACACACACACACACACAAACACACACACACACACACGCACGCACGCACACACACACACACACACACACACACACACACATGCTCTGACACAAGCTGAGAACTTGATCTATTCTCATTATGAACCAAATTTTACTGAAGACACATGATAACTGGACTGGATACTTCCTGTTTTAGAGGTATTTTGTTCAATGCACCTCTTTGGCCAAGATCTGTGGGAGCTGCATTATATTAATAATATACAGGTGAAACTCGAAAAATTAGAATATCATGCAAAAGTTATAATTTTTATGATTATGGCTTACAGCTTATGAAAACCCCAAATTCAAAATCTCTGAAAATTAGAATATTACATGAAATTAATAAAAAAGGGATTTTAAATACAGAAATGTCGGCCCTCTGAAAAGTATAATCATGCATATGTATATGGTTATATATACTAAATATATTAGTTTCACCTTTTAATTTAAATTACTGAAATACACAAACTTTTGCACGATATTCAAATTTTTCGAGTTTCACCTGTGTGTCCATGGCATTTTTACGAATCTGCTCATGATCCGTGATCGCAATTAAAGTCTTTACATGCCTGTTTATAATCAACATATGCCACATATTTTACTATGATTATGATATTAATTGCGTCAATTCAATTGAACTATTTGCATGAGATAGTTTAATTGCAGTATTGCCTAAAATCTCATTATGAGGTCCCATATTTTTCTCTCACATTGTTTACGTCATGCACCAATGGGATATAATAGTGAATCAAACCAATTTCACAGGAAAAGGCTCAGAGAATAATTGCACGTCAAAGTCTCTTTCATGGAAAGTCGATTCTCTTGCTTGTCATATTTGGACATGCGATGACTTTACCAATCACTTTTATTAAGAAGCCATATTGCGTGTTGCACTTTCTCCCATTCATAAGTAATATGAGTGCATCTTCTCTGTATATATAAAGTCTTTGTTCCACGTCAACATCATTGTTATGGAGACTCAGCTGACATGTCAACACAAGATGTTTCCCGCCTTTTTAAAGCATTTCAAATTCAAATCAGCCACTAATAAGCTTCCATTTTCATAGACGGTAAACGACACGCTCACTAGATCTAGCAACAAAGCTCTTGTGTTCTCACACACACACACACACACACACACACACACATTGATTCTGCAGTGCTGACTTCTCTCTTTTTTGCAGCAGAAACAGCCGATAAAAGCCCAGAGGGAAAACCTCACAGCCCTACTGCACAATTGTGTGTGTGTGTGTGTGTGTGTGTGTGTGTGTGTTTGGCATGAAGAGAAATGAGTGTAAATGGCAGGACAGAGCGATGCAGAGACTCAGTCAGACTCACACCAGACGTGACATGAATAATGAATTAACAATGCAACTTTCACGAGGCGGGCATCACTATAACTTTTACATGTTTAACATTATCAATGATAATAATCATAAATGGTTCTTGATCATCAAATCATCATATTATCCTGATTTCTGAAGGATCATGTGACACTGAAGACTGGAGTAATGATGATGAACATTCAGCTTTGATCACAGGAATAAATTACACTTTACTGTATATTCACATTTTTGAAATATTATTACTGTGTAAATTACTGGCCAAGCTCAAATTACTTATTTTCTTTGCTAATTTTACTTACCGTAACTTAGTTAAGTAGACTTAACTTAATTCCATATGTGAAATTTACTTTAGAAAAATAGGTTTGCAAAAACGAACCCTTTACACCGAGTGTAAAAATGCATGAAACGTATCTTAATATTTATTATTGTGTGTGTGTGTGTGTGTGTGTGTGTGTGTGTGTGTGTAGGAGGCCCAGCAGACGGTCAGCTGTTTCCTGGAGATCAGATCCTAAAAGTGAACAATAAAGTGATAGAAGACCTCTCCCCTGAACACACGGAGCGGATGATTAGGTGACTGATTACAGCGACACCACTTCATAACTCCACTTGTGTTTGTGTAAATGTGATGAGGTCATGATTTTCTAATGATCTATGATTTATGCTCCGCCCTCAGGGATTGCCAGGACTCTGTAACCATGACGATCCTCAGAAATATGACGGTGTGTATTGAAGATTTTTCCTGTTGTCTTGTTTGTTTTTAGTAGTGAAACTGAAGGATTTTTTTTTTTTACTGATAATAATAACAATAGGTTTTATTTATAAAGGTCATAAGCTCATAGTCCAGAGCTGGATTATTATCGTTAACCAAAATTCAAATAAAAACTATTAAAAACTTTTCTGTTAATTGAAATAAAGCTGAAATAAATTAATATATAAATATATTTAAATATATGCTCAACGCGGTTCAGACACACAACGCTGGTCAACCGCGTTCATCGCTACGTTGTGCGTCAAGTTCAAGTTTTGCTCTTTTGGCGTAAATCGATCCGTACGGCCGTTTTCCCAGAAGCTAGTTATTTTAGTCGATAAAGTTTTAAATATGGATATTTTGGAAAGATGGGTTATGCACATGGATATATACACTTTTATGATGGACAGATGCACTTTTATGATGGATAGATGCACTTTTATAATGGATAGATGCACTTTTATAATGGATAGATGCACTTTTATGGTGGATTTTTTTATTTTGTGTGAATTATACACAATACATTGTCACTTTCCACAATACATTTTGTTGCATTTTTGTATTGCGATATATTGTGACACCCTTAATAGAAAGCCTCTTTTGCTTTCAGAATCCCAAGTCTTCATTCATAACCGCAGAGAAGAGAGCTCGCCTGAGGAGAAACCCCGTTAAAGTGCGCTTTGCAGAAGAGGTGGTCGTCAACGGACACACTCAGGTAAAGCCAACCCTGTTTCTGACGTCACAAACTACCCTGTAACCAATCAGATCAACGCATGTTCATCTCTGAGATGAGTGAGTGAGTGGAGGCGGGGCTCATTTGCATATTCATTGCACCACGAATACTAAATGAGGCAAGGGTGTCGAGTTACATTCAAGCTATTTTAAGACAAGGAAAAAACATTTAAATATGTAATTTCGGTGATCAAAAATTAGTTTTAAGCGATAAAATTATTGACTACTGGGGGACTTTAAATTAATAATAACCTATTAAGTGAGTAATTGAGATTAAGTGAGTTTTTATAACTAAAGTATTTGGACATTTAAAGGCGCAGTAAGTGATTTCTGAGAAACGCTGTTGAAAGTTGATAGAACCGAGCAGCAAAACACACTTGTAGCCAATCAGCAATAAGGGGCGTGTCCACTCATTTGGGGGGAGGAGCCTGTGTTAAATAGTGTTTGGTAATTTGGGGGCGGAGCTATCAAGATAGGGGTGTGATCCTAATAGGTAGGGACGTGTTTGTTTTGGTGATTTCAAATATCAACAGTGTGTCTCAGAAATCGCTTAGTGCACCGTTAACACTTAAATTAACACGTAATTACATTAAAGATGATTGTGAATACATGTAGGGTAAGTACAAATGCGTGTATATGCTAAGCTATCAGGCTAATCGGGTATCTGTATGCTATGCTAGTACATAAGCTAAATAATACAGATGGATTTATTAATCCTGTCCGATTTTAGGGGAAATGGGGTTTATTGGACGTCCAATAGATGTCTTCGGCGTGCCGAAAGATCACCACAGACACAGTGTAATAAAATCTCAGAGTAAAACTGGGAACTGTGAAAAATATTATACACCGGTGTTTTCCAGATGAGAAGTTTATCTATGTTTCATCTTTTTACTCGTTTAAATCCTTGTATGACTGTGTTATCTTTATATCTCTTTAATTCCTTTCTGTGTAAAGCACTTTGAATTACCATAGTGTATGAAATGTGCTATATAAATAAACTTGTCTTGCCTAGCCATAGTAATATGAGTGCACCGTCTTTGTGTATCTAAAATCTTTTAATACTGCCATGTTTTATTCACTGTTTCCAGGGAAACTCTCTTCTCTTCCTTCCCAACGTTCTGAAGGTTTACCTGGAGAACGGCCAGACCAAAGCCTTCAAATTCAACAAGACCACCACTGTCAAGGTTTCTGTACTCTATAACAACTTCATCTTCTTAACCTTAACATATATTTACAGACCAAAACAGTTTGATTACCAACATTCTTCAAAATATCTTCTTTTTATGTTCTGCAAAAGAAAGAAAATCATACAGGTTTTTTCATGAAATAATACTCTAAATAAGAAACTGCCAGTAGGTGGCGGTAAATCTCTAAATGAGTAAGTCATTGAATCATTCATTCGACTCATTCAAACAGCTGATTCATTCAGGAATGTAGTAAATTATTCTCTTTATGAATCATTGGTTCACTCAGTTGAGCTGAGCTGGACAAACAAACTTTGTTGCATTATTTTATTTCCTGTTATCTCTGTAAAGCTGCTTTGAAACACTCTGTATTGTAAAAGCGCTGTATAAATAAAGCTGACTTGACTTCTCACTAACCTCCAAAATGCATAATGACTGTGTGTGGATGTCGTATTGAAGCGGTCTCTGTGTGCAGGACATCGTGTTGACTCTGAAAGAAAGGCTGTCCATTCGCTCTATTGAGCATTTCTCACTGGTTCTGGAACAGCAATATAGCATCACTAAACTCCTGTTGCTGCACGAGGAGGAGCTCATACAGAAGGCAAGACACACTCACATTATCCTCAGTCTATAGACACTATACTGTACACCTTTATTTAAACACTACACACCTGCAATGCCGCTCTCTCACTCTCTTCCTCACACTCTCACTCACTCTCACTCTCACACACTCTCTCACTCTCTCACTCACTCTCTTCCTCACACTCACTCTCTCACTCTCACTCTCACTCACTCTCACACACACACACTCTCTCTCTCTCTCTCACTCTCTCTCTCACTCACTCTCTTCCTCACACTCACTCTCTCTCTCTCACTCTTTCTCACACTCACTCTTTCTCACTCTCACTCATTCTCTCACTCACTCTCTCAATCTCACACACACTCTCTCACTCACTCTCTTCCTCACACTCACTCTCACACACTCTCTCTCTCTCACTCTCTTCCTCACTCTCTCACTCTCTTGCTCACTCTCACTCACTCTCTTCCTCACACTCACTCACTCTCACACACACTCTCTCTCTCTCTCACTCTCTTCCTCACTCTCTCTCTCTCTCTCTCACTCTTTCTCACACTCACTCTCACACTCTCTCTCTCTCACTCTCTTCCTCACTCTCTTGCTCACTCTCACTCACTCTCTTCCTCACACTCACTCTCTCACTCTCTCTCTCACTCTCTTTCTCACACTCACTCACTCTCTCTCTCACTCTCTCTCACACTCACTCTCTCTCTCACTCTCTCTCTCTCACTCACTCTCTCTCTCTCTCACTCTTTCTCACACTCACTCTTTCTCACTCTCACTCATTCTCTCACTCACTCTCTCTCTCACACACACTCTCACACTCACTCTCACACTCTCTCTCTCTCACTCTCTTCCTCACTCTCTTGCTCACTCTCTTGCTCACTCTCACTCAGTCTCTTCCTTACACTCACTCTCTCACTCACTCTCTTCCTCACACTCACTCTCTCTCTCACTCTCTTTCTCACACTCACTCACTCTCACTCACTCTCACACACTCTCTCTCTCACTCTCTCTCACACTCACTCTCTCTCTCTCTCTCACACACTCTTTCTCACACTCACTATCTCACTATCTCTCTCACACACTCTTTCTCACACTTACTATCTCACTCTAACTCACTCTCTCTCAATCTCACACACTCTCTCTCACTCTCTCACTCATTCTCTCTCACACACACTCTCTCACTCTCACTCTCACACACACTCTCTCACTCATTCTCTCACACTCTTTCTCTCACTTACTCTCTCAATCTCACACACTCTCTCACTCTCTCTCACTCATTCTCTCTCACTCACTCTTTCTCTCTCACACACACACACACACACACACAAACTCTCACACTCTTTCTCACACTCACTCTCTCTCTCTCTCTCTCACTCTCTTTCTCACACTCACTCTCTCTCTCACTCTCTCTCTGATTCATATATGGACAGTTCATTTCAGTTCAAAAAATATTTCACTGATTCTTGCTATATTTATTTGCTATCTGCTTTTTTTGCTGATTGCTATATTATTTTATTGCTATATTAATCTATATTAAATACAGTCTGATAATTATGTAATTAAAAATATATTAAGTTTTATCAGCAACTTAAAGTGTTTCAACTACCGTATTTTCATTTTTTATCATCTAAAACATGTTGCAAGTTATAATCAAAGTAATTTCACTCTTTGAATGAGGAAAGAGTTTACAATTAAATTTCATATTTGAAATCACCAATGAAATTTTACACTGACCATCTCATAGATTTTGTTTCTAAATGCTCGAATTATGAGAAAAAGCGGTATTTTCCCGGCTAATGTGCGTGCGTTTTGAAACGGACTGTTTTTGTAGGAACTGGAGCTTCTAACGGCAAATCTGCGATTTAACAACCAGCGATTGGCTCTCTTCTTTAGGAGGCGGGACTTAATCCGCACTTTCTCCCATTCAAAGTAATACGAGTGCACCGTCTTTCTGTATATAAAGTCTTTGTTATATTCCAAAGCAACTTATATAATGCAATTAACATCAAGCATGCAAAACATTTGCGAGTTTATTTGTATTTCACACTCGCCGGTAGTTCCAGTTTTACTTTAAATACAGTTATCAATATATGAAGTGGATCAAAACCTTTCATCAAAGTTATACGTGCATTTTGAACAATACTCGTTCTTGCCTTAGAACAACTTTGAGTTGATCCACTTCAAATATTGACTACTGTACATTCATTTACGCTAGGTGTTTAAAATAAATGTTACTAATAATGAGTGCAACTATAATTTATGTTCATATAATAGCCTACTTATATTTTTAATGTTAAATTACTGTTAAATGTAAAGGGTAAAACGTTTAATTCACCAGTATATTACATTGTTTCTGAATGTAATAATAAAATGTGCTGATGTGATTTTTTGGGGGGGTTTTTGGCAAGGTTTTTCCAGAAAATACTGTAGTTAAATCACTTTAAATTGTGAGTAGCTTGCAGCTTCCTAAGACAAGCATGAAGACACGGTTTTGATGCAAGGTTCACAGATATGTGTAATTGTTTAGCACTATATAACTATAATTGTAGAACATACCCACTTCTACACACCAGAACCCCCTGGTAATAACGCCTGTCATGTTGTGCTCTGTCAGGTGGTGCAGAAGAAGGATTCACACGACTACAGGTGTCTGTTCAGGGTCTGCTTCATCCCCCGAGACCCGGTGGAGCTCCTGCAGGACGATCCGGTGGCCTTCGAGTACCTCTTCCACCAGGTCACACACTATCTCAGAGATGGGGAAAATAATAAACATTCACGGCCCTATTTTAACCATCTGAGCACATGGTCTAAAGCTCACGCCGCAAGTGCACTAGGCCGTGTCCGAATCCAGTTTTGCTAGTTTAACGGTGGGAAAAATGGTCTAAAAGGGTTGTTCTTTTTCTCTTAATGAGTAACGGGTGTGTTTTGGGTGTAACATGAAATAAACCAATCAGAGTCTCATCTCCCATTCCCTTTAAAACCCAGTTGCGCTCTTGCCAAGGCGGATTCGCTAGTTACATGGAGGAATTAGCAAGCGGAAAAACTGAACGATTCTCCAAAAAACAAACGGATCTGCTTGTGTGTTTGTGTTTGTGTGTGTGTTTGTGAGGTTAAAGCTCAAGCAAGACCAGCTACGGGACAAAGTGTGCGCGCGTTGTGGACTCGCCTATAGGCGCACATTACTAACGCACTCTTTAAATAACAAAGAAAATACTGCGCCATTGACTGTAGAGCAGTTTCAGTCGGTCAATGGCTCAGTTTATTCCAGTTCCTCAAAAGAGCAACGCTCCAACAATGCGCCTGAACACACACTCGTTCTCAGACCAGCCACAGATGGGCGTAAATGCATTTGCTATTGAAACAACTTGGCGCAGGACGTGAAAATGAAAAGTGCGTCGGGCTGAAACTAGCAAAACACACTTGCACGCCGCGCCTGCCGCTGCATTGCTCCGGGTGTATGATATCGCCCATAATGTGTTTGAATAAATCCATCATGAAAACAAGTTATTGAATCACAGTTTAAAACCTGTTCTAGTAGAGCTTAAAAACAACATCAAAACTTCATAGGTCATCTTGAAGTAAAGTAACCCTGCTGTGTGTGTGTGTGTGTGTGTGTGTGTAGAGTGTGGGAGATGTGTTACAGGAACGCTACGCTGTAGAGATGAAATGCAACACAGCGCTGAGACTAGCCGCTCTTCACATGCATGAGAAACTGGCGAGCTGCGGACACACGACGAGAGCCTCTGTTAAGAGTGTTGTGTAAGAGCGCACAGAGACACACAGAAATACTCCGACACATTATAAAAGAGTCATTAAAACGTGTGTGTGTGTGTGTGTGTGTGTGTCAGTAAGGAGTTTGGCTTAGAGAGCTTCATCTCTCCCACCCTGCTGAGGAACATGAGAGAGAAAGATCTGCGGAAAGCTCTCAATCACCACATGAAGAAGATCCAGTCACTGCTAGAACCACGGCAGAAGGTGTGTGTGTGTGTGTGTGTCTGTGTCTGTGTGTGTGTGTATGTGTGAGAGATTAGCCATGTGGTAGATAAAAGATATATATATATATATATATATAAGTTTGGGATCAGTACGATTTTTAAAAGAAGACTTCTCAAATTATCCTGAAAAAAAATTTTCATAACTGTTTTCAACATTGATAATAATCATAAATGTTTCTTGAGCATCATATTATCCTGATTTCTGAAGGATCATGTGACACTGAAGACTGGAGTAATGATGCTGAACATTCAGCTTTGATCACAGGAATAAATGACATTTTAAAATCTATTAAAATAGAAAACAGTTATTTAAAATTGTAATATGTTTAACAATATAATACCGGTAGTACTGTTTTTTTAATCAAATAAATGCAGCCTTGGTGAACAGAAGAGACTTATTAAAAACATTAAAAATCTTACCAATCCCAAACTTAAGAAAGGCAGTGTATATATTTAGTTTTTTAAGAAGATGCTCCTGTACGTTCCTATAGATTATATCCTGCACATATTTATCAAATAAATATAGGTGCATAAGCCTCTGTGTCGCTCTGTCAGGTGATCTCTGCGTCTCAGGCCCGGTTGGCCTATCTGACCCAGATGGCGGAGCTGATGTCGTACAGTGGGAGGAGCTACAGCGCCACCATGCTGGTGAGAGAGGTCCTGCATCTGACACACTCAGCAGGAACAGATAACCCACAGGGCACAGATATGTTGTGTTTATTTCCCTCTATCTTTTTTTTTTTAACGTTTTTTTATTAATTTTTTTTAAACATTTTTTTTTTATTATATATATATATATATATACAAATACAGAAAGAAAGAAAGAAAAAAAAACCCATAAACTTACAATAGTGCTGAGCGGCATGACCAAAAATCCATATCAGGGGTATTTTTCTAAATTATACCGGTTTCACAATATACAGGTGAAACTAAAAAAATTGGAATATTGTGGAAAAGTTTGTGTATTTCAGTAATTAAAATTAAAAGGTGAAACTAATATATTTAGTATATATAACTATATACATGATTATACTTTTCAGAGGGCCGACATTTCTGTATTTAAAATCCTTTTTTTATTATTAATTTCATGTAATATTCAAATTTTCTGAGATTTTGAATTTGGGGTTTTCATAAACTGTAAGCCATAATCATCAAAACTATAACTTTTGCACGATATTCAAATTTTTCAAGTTTCACCTGTATGACGGTATTATTATTTGCAGATGTCAACCACTTCTCCCAATATACCACTACAAAAATACGTTTTTGCCTATGAATTTTTGCCTAGCATTAATAAATATAATCATAGATATATCATCTAAAGCAATTACAAGAAGTTTCAAAACAACGAAACAAACCATTTTTAAACGTATAAAATTAAGTCAAAGATCGTACATTTAAAGGTTAATTATTCCAAACTAAACTTTAGTTTCAATTAGTATGTTGTCTTCATGAAAAGGTCAGAGTTTCTATATTGTACACATCCTTTACAATTTCTTGTCATTCATATATAGATGAGGATCTTCCTTGAGACATTTCCTTGTTATGGTCTTCTTACTAGTTGCCAGTAATATATTAAAAAGGTAGATGTCCTTCTTTGTTATTTGTGAAGGAGAAATGCCCAAATACATTGTTTTAAAGTTACACTCAATATTATATCTTTATTCAGATCCTGCCAATAAATATGAATAACGTTACAGTCCCAAAAAGAAAATGGTCAGCCATTATATTTCCACATTTTCTCCAGCTAATTTTCTCCAGCATTCATCAGTCTTTTGATTCCCAGTTTGCATATATTTTACTGGGGGTTATGAAGAACCTTATTGCATTTTTCCAAGCAAATTTCCTCTCTTTTTTAAAAAGATAATGTTACGCTGGATAAAATCTTGTCAAGCATCCTCCCATTTTCAAGGATATTAATTTTTATCATGTTATATAAGCTGGCTGTTCTAGGCAGAAAGAGATTTGGATACAATAGCGGCATCTTTCGCAATGGAATAAAAATAAACCTTGAAATTATCTGAGAGTGATTTATTAAAAAGACCTTGTTCATAAGATTAGTTCGTTCATGAGTCAGACTACAGACCTATTTACACATCTTCATCTCTCTTCAGTGTTTCAGCATGAACACAGTTCTTCTCTATATCAGTGTTTCTGAACTCCTGAAACGCCTCCATTGTAGTCTTGAGTTTCTCCCGGGAACGAACACGTCACAATATTCCTCATTATAATAATTCATACGCAGAATAAAGGGGCGGGGCCTGGTTGAGTTAGTTAGTAGTGTGTTAAACTGGTGGTTATGGTAAGGGGCGGGACATTTCACAAACACACTCGAAGCGCTCGACCAATCACAACACACTGATCCAGCCGACCAATCAGAGCACAGTGTGCTTTTCAGAAGGAGGGGCTTCATAGAGACAGGAAGTAAACAGAGCGTTACTGACAGACTGGGAAGAGAGGACCCGCAACAATGGAGAATATGAGGAAAATAATCAACATTACAGCAGGAAAACCTGTTCTAGTAGAGCCTGAAACAACACTTTGTAAAAGGGCATAATGTGACCTCTGTAAGGTTATCTATATCCTTTACATATTGATGAACGTTTTTGTTTAGACTGAGTCAGATTGAAGTAAATGTGTCTTACAGCTGCAGGACAGGGAGTCGTTGGTGAGTTTACTGGTGGGAGCGAGATACGGGATCAGCCAAATACTAAACCACCAGCTCAACATGATCTCCACCATCATTGACTTCCACTACATCACCCGAATCGAAGTGCTTTCAGAGTCTGACAGAGTCAGCATGGTGAAGATTTACCTGCAGGACATCCAGGTGTGTACACGTCTGACAATAGGTTCAACTGAACAGAGTTAAGGGGATAGTTCACACAAAAATGAAAATTAGCCCATGATTTACTCACCCTGAAGCCATCCTAGGTGTATATGACTTTCTTCTTTCAGACGAATACAATCCAAGTTATATATTATAAAATGTCCTGACTCTTCCAAGCTTTATAACGGGAGTGAATGGCTGTTTCTCTTTTGAAGTCCATAAAAGTGCATCTGCCGGAAGCTAGTTATTTTAGTCGATTAAGTTTTAAATATGGATATTTTTCTTACACAAGTGCATCACTTCGCTTCAGAAGGCCTTTATTAACCCCCCAGTGCCTGTGGAGCACTTTAATGATGGATAGATGCACTTTTATGATGGACAGATGCACTTTTATGATGATAGATGCACTTTAATGATGGAAAGATGCACTTTTATGATGGACAGATGCACTTTTATGATGGATAGATGCACTTTTATGATGGACAGATGCACTTTTATGATGGATGGATGCACTTTTATGATGGACAGTTGCACTTTTGTGATGGATAGATGCACTTTTATGATGGATAGATGCACTTTTTTTTATAGACTTTTATGATGGATGGATGCACTTTTATGATGGACAGATGCACTTTTATGATGGACAGATGCACTTTTAACAGCAATTTACTGTCATTATAAAGCTTGAAAGAGCAAGGACATTTTTTTAATATAACTCAGATTGTATTCGTCTTAAAGAAGAATGTCATATACACCTAGGATGGCTTGAGGATGAGAAAAATCATGGGCAAATAAAAAAATTTGAGTGAACTATCCCTTTAAAATGCTGAAACTGGGCCTTCAGAACATACAGGTGTGGATAAAAACCTAGGGAAAGAAATATGTTTTTATCTCTCCCTGTCTATATATATATATATATATATAAACTATCAGACCATCTCTTTCTCCTGCAACTTCCAGCCTATAGCCCTGTTGATGGAGTCCGTAGCAGCGAAAGACCTGTCCTGTCTCCTGGCCGGATACTGCAAACTGCTGGTGGACCCGAACACCAATGTTTACCGCTGGGGACCCAGACCTAAAATGCGACGCATTCCGGCGGAAGAAGGTAGGAGGATTTGGAAAGGACATGCCATTAAATGATATGACAAGACTTTTTTTCCTATCTTGCCCTGTTGGGACCAGTGTAATTCCAAGTTTTCTGAAGCCATTAAAGTCGCACTGTAGTCAATCATTTTATCCCTTAAAACTCATCTTTGATCACCAAAATGACATCTTTGAAAAAGAATTCTTCATGCCTTAAAATATCTTGAATGTAACCCGACACCCTTGCCTCATTTAGTATGCACGGTTCTATGAATATACAAATGAGCCCCGCCTCCACTCACTCACTCACTCAGAGATCCACTGGTTGACGATCACACGTTGATCTGATTGGTTACAAGGTCGTTTGTGACGTCAGAAACACCAGCGATTTCACACCGTGTTTTTGAGACTGTCTTTGGTTCACTGCAGTTTTAAGGAGAAAATACTCAGCAATGCTGTCGACTTATGAACTTACACATGGTTTAAGCATATTAAAAACACCACATAGACATATAAACAACATTAAAAGCTGGATTTTCACCACAGGGGGACTTTAAATTGCTCCCAGATGTTGCAGTTCCCTTTGGGAGTGCATTATCCTAACTTGGGGTTTTGTTTAAAACTGTATTTTGCTGGGGTTTATTGGTGATTTAGAATGGTGTACATGTAAACCTCTGAGGAAAAAGGCTAGACAGATATAGATATATAGATATTTATAGTTATTCTATAGAAATTCGAAATTGATCAAGATAAAAAACAGCATTGGTATCGGATTGGCATCGATATCGGCAGATACCCAAGATTGCGATATCCGTATCGAACATAAAAAAGTGGTATCGAGTCATCCCTAATATAAATAATACTAACACAACACTGAACGGGACGGCTTGGTTGTCCACAATTTGCTACCCAGCACAACAGCGTAAAAATAGAAACAAAATAAAAGGAGACAAAATGCTCGCTATATGTTTGCTTGCACCTTCTTAGAACAAAATATTTACTCAGATTTACTAAAAAAAGCCAGATTGTCAGATTGTGTTACTTTGAAATATACCATGTTACTGAAATTCATGTACCTTGATGTTTGCATGGTATTCCAAAGTGCTTCTATTAGGGATGCACCGATATGAACATTTTGACCAATACCGATAATAACCGATAATTATTTATATTTGATTTTTATTGCTGATAACCTATATATTGGCCGATAAATCTAAATCCAAATTTTTACATAATTTTTGAGATCCTGATTACAAAAACAAAAGTCTCATCATGTCCCAAGCACCCAATTATAATGTTCTCGTTATACTTTTATGTGGCCTATATGACAGACTTGCACATGTTGCACTTAACCGTATTTTCCTTTTCAAAGTGATTCGAATCATATTTCAAGCAATTCAAAAACATCATGGCGAACAGTGCGCATCTGAAGTGTCTCAGCTGAAGGGAATAATCCATTATTTAGCGGCTTTAAAATATTGGCCAAATTTTCTAATCTGGCCGATAACGATAACATTAAAAATGAACATATATCTTCCGATACCGATATCGTGGCCGATACATATCGTGCATCCCCAGCTTCTATGTATACCATAGTACTACCATGGTTATATGTTAGTACTACCATGAATCTTGACAGACACATTGTAACACAGTGTAGCCAATAAGCTATTTTTTTTACAAATTCACAAATTTAAGAAATGCAAGATTTTTCCAATCAGTTGGATTGGTTATAAAACAGATTCACTTGTACATTATATCATACTAAATACTATATAAATTGTTTAATGTGTTGGTTTAGGGTATGTTTCTCGATGTGGGAGCGATTCAGAAGACAGTTCAGAGGATGACTATGTCATGGAGGGACTGCTGGACACTGAAGACACTATATCCACTCTTACAAATGATGGAACGGAGGAAGGAGAGGAAGCCGAGGGGAAAAGCGAAGCGGAAGCAGAAAGAGTCAGAGTGATTGTAACACATCCCTTTTTAGAGGATGTAGGAGACGAGGCGAGCAAGAGAGATTCTGTTGGAGATGAGGATTACGCCGTGAGAATGGACACCCTTTTGGAGACTGGATGGTACACGGACCCTCGGGTCAACAGCAGCTTTTCCAGTTTGTCCAGTAACTCGCTGAATGCACTAGAGGAGAGTATCAAGGCAGCCATTGGTGGGCTTGGCAATATAGATGCCTCTCTGGAAGAAAAGCCCAGTTCCGGTCTTGTTTCTGGAGCCTCGAGTCTGGATGTCCATCACCCTTACCTCTTAGAGGTGTCAGAGCGTTTGCATGAAAGAGGCAGTTCAAACAAACCCGGAGGACCTTGTGACCTGACTTACGATAATCACTCAGGTCTGTGCTTCTCTGAACTCTCCCAAATGTCAGACAGCTTGCCAAGTCCGCCTGCGGCCAGCGACGATGCATTGAGCGAGGAGGACGATGACGATGACGGCCACATTTCCACCATGTCAGCAGAATTTGAGGCAGTGTTAGCCTCCTGTACCGCTAACAGCATAAATGCTAAGTTAGCAGGAGTGAACTTTCAGGCTCTCTTCACCAGGATTCACAACAATCCAGCATGTAGACAAGAGGGAAACAACTTCCCAAAGAACCGGGCAAATGAAGCTAAACCACAGGGAGCATCTTCAAAAATAATAGCACAATCTGTGCTGAAGAGAACTGTGCCCTCAGATGTCCCTGAAAAATCAAAGGGCTCTAGAGACAGTTATTCATCTGAGGATGAATTTTATGATGCCCAAGATCGAATTACCCCTCCCATCACAGAGCAAGGCCTCACAGGTCAGTAAACTCAGTGAAATCGTTTTTTTTTTTTTTTACCAGAAAACATGCATTCTGTAGAGAAATGTTCCAGGTTCAATACAAGTTAAGTCGTTTTGACTGGTCCCTCCCAAAAAACAAGCTAAAATTACTGTTACGGTAAAGCACTTGGAGGGTTTGAAAGCAGAAATGTAAAGCTTAGTATTTTTGCAAAGGCACTTTTCATTTCAAATATCTATTATTTCATCTGTAAATTTGTCTAAATAATTATTTTTGCATTTATTTTACATAAAAGTAATATTGCATGTCAAAGTAGCAGGGTTTACTGTCTTTGGATGGTTCATGTCCATAATAAATATTGGATATGAATTTACACAGACAAGGTTAGTGAGATATTATTCCGAACATGTATAATGTTAAAATCTTATGGCTATACTTTTAGAACATTATGTTCATCTTGAAAGCACATTACTTCGATTTTTGCTGAGTAATGATTAAAAATTATGTTTTTGAAGGTAATCAAATATTGTCACAAATACTTAACATGTATTGAATCTGGAGTATTCATTTAAAATGTTAAATATCTAGGTTTTTATTTGATGTTTTTTCATCAAACGTACAAGTCTCTCATACCTCTTATTCTTTTGCAGAGAAAAGCTCAGATTCTGAGAACATGCATCCTTCTCCTAGCGTTTATGACATCAAGG
Source organism: Semotilus atromaculatus (assembly GCA_031834385.1). Taxonomy (NCBI): domain Eukaryota; kingdom Metazoa; phylum Chordata; class Actinopteri; order Cypriniformes; family Leuciscidae; genus Semotilus; species Semotilus atromaculatus. Next base: position 188,441 of record JAULUF010000052.1, read on the forward strand.
CTATTGTGGACAAGACAAAAGCTCCTGAATCCAGAGATAGCAAGAAGGAGGACAGTGCCGCAGCAGAGGACCTCAAAGAAAAACCTTCGCTTGCCAACCTTTTCACCCCTCTGATCCCTGAGTCTAAAAACCCTGAATTGGAGGTCCATCAGCCCTCAATGATTTTGCCCCCTAAACCTACACCTGTGGAGCCTAAACCTTTCTCTGCTAACCACTCCACGGGTCAGAAAGCTCAGCACTGCAATGGGGACATCCCTGGCCGAAATGCTCACCTTCTGGAGATGGAGCCGGAAACCATGGAGTTTAAACCAGTCACAGGGACTGGACCACCAATGTCTTCCTCAGTAATTACTGCTGTACGCCAGTCTACCCTTCCCCAGCAGAACTTAGTAGACCTGGGGACTCTTCAAAATGGACCCAGACCTCAAAATGGAATATCAGACCATATCCCACCCTGTCTAAAAAATAATACTTCTCCAAATCTTGTAGACCTAGAAGGACTTGATAGTCAAGACATTAAGCCAAGTCAGAAAGAGCCAACAAATGCCAAAGGAACAACTGAATTTGGGAAAATAACAGCAGACAAAAAGAGTCCTCTACAACAAGAGTCATCAGACTCCATTGAAACCATAAAAACAGAAAATAAAGTCCTCCAGACGAACACAAAGCCCCCAATTCCTCCCAAGCCGTCATTCATTGTTTTACAGCCACCCTCAAAGACAGATGATGCCCAGTTACAAAAACCTGAGGAAAAGGCTAAAGTTCCCCCCAATGGTCTTTCTCTACACCCCTGGTCTCAGAGAAATGGTACCAGTACCTCCCCACCCTCTACACTGAATAAGGGTGTTTCTCTTAGTCATGAGAACCTAAGAACTGAACTAAAGGCTAAAAGCTCTACAGTCAAACCGACAAGTGCTTCAACCACTCCTACCCCATCTCCATCTCCCTTACCTTCTCCCTCAGTTCAGTCTGTAAATATTGTTCCTGAAGATCCAGCTCAAACCGGGACTAGTTTCCCCAGCAGAACAGGCTCGTCCGGGCGTCTGTCTGCCACAGCCTTGCGTGGAAAAATTCAAGATATGCCCTGGTACCTCACCCGTTCCCAAGAGATCTTGGGGACAGTAGCACTCAGCAACACTATTTCATCAACAGGTAATAAAGCAACCAATGGGACAGGTGTGAATCACGAATTAAAGGTGTCCCCCAAGGCAACTTCAGTGCCATCTTTGATTGACTGGAAAGAGAAAGATGCTGAAGTGGTCATTGTGAAGCTCAAAGACGGACCAGAGGAAGTGTCCACAACTCCCGTGAAGGACACCAATGGGAAACCTCCGATGTCGTCAAGCCATCCTGACCTAAGGCAGAAATTGTCCACTGAAGCCCCAGAGTTGCACCAGCATTTTGGGACCTGCAACTCCGAACAACCTCAGTCACACAAAGGCAACCCTTCAGAGATTCGACTTGACAACGCTTCCCCTCTGTCCTCCACAAGCCGTGACGCATGTGGTTGCCATACAGTCTACGCCAACTGTTTCAGCGGAGATACAGAGGACAACTGTGGCTTTGACGATGATCTGACCGTCTATGAATTCTCCCGTCGAAACCAGATCAGTAAACCACCTCAACCCATCCCAGGTGCCTCCCCTGCAACCCTCTCTGGTCCCTCTCCAAATGTCCTATCCCTACTCAGAGATTCCCCTCGTCCCTTATCCACATCCTCAGAACTCAGTCCACTCCTGATCCCGCCCAGACCACTGGAATCTCTGACTCTCGACCACTACAGACCAATAGATAATCCCCTCAACTTTCTGCAAGGCCGCCATTATGTTACCGGTCAGAAAGGTGCAGGGCTTAAAGATGGCTATGCCTGTTTGCAGCGAGACATTAATGAACTTCTTTTAGTGTTGAAGAAAGGACCTTCTACTGTACACCCTCCAACCCACAAGGGGGAATGCAAAAATGACAACGTGAATAGGCATTCGCTTTCAGAGACCGAGAGATGCCTGGTCCAGACGGAGGCACGAAGGTTGGCATCGGGATGCCAGAGAGCCACACGGGTAGGATGGGCACCTGATGATGCTCTTCTGTCACTCGGAAACAGCTTTGGAGCTCTAGTGCAACTTGCCTCCACCTGCATGCGAGTTCCCTGTTCGGACTGCGGAGGGTGTCATGGGGATATTGATGCAGATGAGGCGCTTGGGAAGCTTGAGGAGATCGTGGACCTGTATAAGGAGTTTGTAGGTGCTGTAGAAACAGCAAGAGAGGGCGAGGGTGTCAGACTCTTGGCCAAGCAGTGTACAGTTCTCATCTCTACAGTCTTCTCGCTCACACAACTGTTTCGGACACGGACACCAGACATAGACAATGGAAATGTACCTCTGAACTTTTAAACTGTACCTTCCGGGACCGTCTTAAGGGATCGTAGAGTGCTAGCAGAGAATTGTACTTAAAGTAGCGATGCCTTTCTGGCATCTAAAAACTGATTGTGTGCTGGCACACAAGAATAATAGTAAGTGCCGTGAACACACACACAGTTAGCGAACTAACAAGTGAGAACTGTTACATGTTAACCTGTTTGTCTTGCCAAGTCTCCCTATAAACGTACTGGAATTATGCATTCGGACATAGCTATTTTCTAACAGTTCTTTAATTCCTGATGTATGTACAGTCTGAAGTATGTATTTATTTTTTACATACAGTATATGTGCACCGTAGTTTCTAACTTGCCATACCTGCATTTTGTTTGTCTTGGGTATATGTGAATCCCTACCTCTTGCTCTAACTGAGATAAACAGTGTTATGAAGCTTCACTCGTTTTCACTTTTAGTTTAGTTTAGTTGTGCTGCTCTTTACAGATTGAAGGAACAAAGTGAACAGACACCCCAGACAGCAACATAGTGTCGGCCCACATTTGAGCCGTGTGGAATCCATGTTTACCAGATGTGGGCCGGATCTGGGCCGTGTGGAACCAGTGTGGTTTCCCCAGATGTGGACCGGATCTGGGCCGTGTGAAATCCATGTTTACCAGATGTGGGCCGGATCTGGGCCGTGTGAAATCCATGTTTACCAGATGTGGGCCGGATCTGGGCCGTGTGGAACCCGTGTGGTTTCCCCAGATGTGGGCCGGATCTGGGCCGTGTGGAACCCATGTTTACCAGATGTGGGCTGGATCTGGGCCGTGTGGAACCCATGTTTACCAGATGTGGGCCGGATCTGGGCCGTGTGGAACCCATGTTTACCAGATGTGGGCCGGATCTGGGCCGTGTGGAACCCGTGTGGTTTCCCCAGATGTGGGCCGGATCTGGGCCGTGTGGAACCCATGTTTACCAGATGTGTGCCGGATCTGGGCCGTGTGGAACCCATGTTTACCAGATGTGGGCTGGATCTGGGCCAAGACCATGTTGCTGTCTGGGAGTCCACTAATCACTAACAGTACATGCTGGGACAAAACACTAAAAAACCCAAATCCTTATGCAGTAGCGTCTCACCAGACTATCCAAAGGACTTTCATTTCATTCAGTCTACAATAGGTTTTTCTGACTGTAGAAGGAGTGTTGATGGCAATAGAAGTGTGGTCGTTTTGGGATTTTTGTAACTATGTCGGCGTGTCAGGTTTGGCTTTTGATGATCGTTTTTATATTGGCTTATCAGCTGACTGTTAACCACAGAGATTGGTGTGGTCCAAAGACGTAATAGCACAATTGGGGCGTGTTTACACAACAGCGTTGTCACCATGTTACTGTAGCACCCGTAAGCAATCCCACCGATAGCCAAACCACACAATTTCTCACTCTTCCCCATTTTTGACTATGCAAGCCTCACGATTTGTATCCGAAATGTTCCACATATTATACTTTCTTACATTTTATACATATCAAAATAATTTTCAATTTGTTGTAAATCACTAATGTTTTCACTTTAGAGGAGTTCCCTGGCAAACCTAGGCCTTATATTTAATCTTGGAGGATCGTTGTGAACGTTTTTTCGATTGCATCATTATGCAAATGCAGCGTATATATTTATTTTGCCTTCTGTTTAATTAAAACAAAAAAGTTTAGGAAATGTTTTTCCTTACACTTTTGTAAATGGTGAACAGCACCATATTTAGTATACATTAAATATTTTTTCTCATCAGTGTAAATCATCTTTGAAGAAGGCCAGAAACAGACTCCATACAAATACATGAATGCAAGTGCTTCTAATGACACCAGCTCAGTTTCATAGCGTAATGCATAACACGGTGCAAGTTCCTTTAGCGTAACATTAGCGTAAACGGCCTACTATCATGGCTGAGCAACCGTTTGAAGAGAATCTTGCTGAGCGAGTTATTACAGCCAGCAACCAGAATAACAACAAATTTGACATCTGAAGGAAACTCTATCACCCCTTGGTGTATGCAACAGAACACGTTTAGTGTGTTAGTTGGAAGCGCATACTTGCAGTGCATTGCTCAATCATTCATGTGTGCATTTCTGCACTTGCATAGAGTATGTTTCAGGCCTAAGAATCCTTATTTTGGCTGTAATCATTCACAAAAATATGATTGGGGAATTCATCAAAGATCGATACTCTAAATGTTGAGTACTTGAGCATATTCAGTTGTCCCTGATCTGACCTCAGAACAGTATTATGTGGTAGAACAGTCAAGGGTTAAAATTCAGTCTGTTTCCAGATCAGGTTTAAAAGTGCAACTTCCGTCCAGAATACATAATTACATCACCCAGATCACATGACCAACTTGAGGTCAATGGATGAATTATGACATCATCCTTGTTTAGTTCTAACTGAGTTACTTGCCATCTGGAAGCAATTCTCTAATGTCAAGAACATCACCCATATTAGACACTCCACCCCCATTAAGCAAACACACACACACACACACACACTGCCAGATTGTGGTTATCAAGTCAGATGACGCAAAGCTAGTTTGCATCGAGAGAAAAGTCATGAGAAGGAAAGGGACAAATACAGGTGAAACTCGAAAAATTAGAATATCGTGCAAAAGTTATAATTTTGATTATGGCTTACAGCTTATGAAAACCCCAAATTCGAAAACTCAGAATATTTGAATATTACATGAAATCAATAAAAAAAGGATTTTAAATGCAGAAATGTCGGCCCTCTGAAAAGTATAATCATGCATATGTATATAGTTATATATATACTAAATATATTAGTTTCACCTTTTAATATGAATTACTGAAATACATAATTTTTCAAGTTTCACCTGTATGTAATCTGTTATTATTCATTCTTTTCACAGAAATTAGTTGAATATCGAACATCAGAGAGCAAAGATGTTTCCGTATAAAATCTTCCTGTAATATGAAGGTCCGATGAACTGCCGTCGCATTTGTAGCAAATATGAAGCTGAAAAAAACTGCTTGTAAGGACCGTATGTATTGAGACATATGTTGTATGCAGACGATTGCCTTTCAAAGTGCACAAAACAAAAATCTGAAATGTGGCTATATGTGAATATGAGAGCAAACATCTGAGAAGGGACGATCGAGAATATGTTTTGCATTCCCTCTACTGTGTTCATGATAATAAAGGTTTGATTTTGAATGACAAATGCTATGGAACTAATGCATTTTTTATTTTTTTTATTTTTTGCTTTTTAATTTTCTTTAGGCAACATCATTTCTGTTATCTTTCTTTTGATTTTGGGGTGAAATATTAGCCGTTATTGACCAGTTTTGTGAGGTTTGCATGTAAATAAATCGCTGCGTTTATTTGGTTTTATTCCCAAAGGCTGTCACATCTGTCATTTTACAATATTTTGTCTTTTATAAGTCTTTGTGTGTAGTTTTAACCACTTACTGAAACAGTAAATTGTCACACTGTATTTGCTTTCGAGTTGGCAGGAGATTACAGATTAGGCCTGGGATTAAACTCAGTCGAAGACTTTCACAGTTCAAACGGAGGGAATTGTGGGATTGAGCTGTTTACTGGCACACACACACACTCGCTGTAATCTGTGGCTTTGGAACAGAGGGATTTACTAAATGTAGTAACACTGAAAGATGTTTTTGTAGCTTGTCTATTGTAAATGCGTCATACAGGTGAACCTCGAAACAATTTAATATCGTGCAAAAGTTATAATTGTGATTATTATGGCTTACAGTTTATGAAAACCCTAAAATCAAAATCTCAGAAAATTTGAATATTTCATGAAATCAATAAAAAAAAAAAGGATTTTAAATACAGAAATGTCGGCCCTCTGAAAAGTATAATCATGCATATGTATATAGCTATATATACTAAATATATTAGTTTCACCTTTTAATTTGAATTACTGAAATACACAAACTTTTGCACGATATTCTAATTTTTCGAGTGTCACCTGTGTGTGTGATGGAACCCTTTAACGTTCCATTTAGAACCTTTTCTTCTAAAGGTGATGATACACAGGGCAACTTTTTGACCAATATTGCCAAGCGATTGTTGCTTGGCCACTTTCTCATTGAAAATGGGCAATACATTTCTTTCTGTATAATTTAGATCGGTCGTGTGCCCATCTGGTTGCCCATTGACGCCAACATTGCTCAGCAAAATTGCTCAAAAAGTTGCCCTGTGTATCATCACCCTGTCCTTTCACCAGTTTCGGAGCCGTTCCAGATTGTAGTTCCCCTGCCTTGCTGTCTACATCTACCCTTTAACACAGCGCCCTAACTCAGAACCGATCCAAGGGACTGACTCGGAGAAATCTTAAACATACAAATAAAGAAAAGTGACCCTGGACCACAAAACCAGTCACATGGGTCGATTTTTTTTTAATTGAGATTTATACATCACGAATAAGCAGAATAAATACGCTTTCCAGTGATGCATGATTTGTTAGGATAGGACAATATTTGTCTGAGATACAACTATTGAGAAAAAAAATCGAAACATTGAGGAAAATCTCCTTTAAAGTTGTGCATTTATGTTCACGATTGTGATGCATTCACCCACAGAAATATTTTTTATATATATTTACGGTAGGAAATTTACTAAATATATTCATGGAACATGATCTTTACTTAATATCCTAATGATTTTTGGAAAATAATGAAAAATCAATAATTGTGACCCATATAATGTATTGTTGGCTACTCCCACAGATACACCCGTGTGACTCGAGATGGTGCTGTGATCCAGAGTCACAAATATGCAAGATTCAAACTGAAATCGTGTACGAGATGGTAATATATAACAGCACAACATACTGTATAATCCAGTCTGTACAGCTGCTTTCAAATGTGTGTATTTGTGATAATACACACTATATAAAGACCTGACGAATGTCTCATGTAGAAGCTAAAAGCACAAGACATCATATTTATACCCATAATGCACCTGATATTTGTGTCAAAATAAAATACACAAGACACAGATATTAAGCAAAATAGTCTATTTTATTAGACTGAAATTAAATATATTCCGGCTCAATATATCTTGTATCGATTGTTTTTTACTGCGCTTGTAATGCATTATGGGATTGCCTCCACTGTGAAGGATTCATCTGGCATTTATGGCATTGCATTCTACGGTAAAATGAAAATAAGTCATCAGAAAAAAAGCACCATAACGTAATATTTTCAGCTGAAACAGGATATTCTGCAAGAAAAAAAACAAAAAGAAGTATTTTATCAATTGAAAACTGATTCATGAAAGGCGGAAAAACATACAATCTAAATAACATGCACCAAATTGTTTGCTATAAGACAAGGAACGGATAAAAAAGAAATATGGTATGTTTTGACTTAAACCATCATAAACTTCAATAATGACACCCAGAATGCAATTAATTACTTGTTTACTTTCCACCCACAACAACATGAACATTTCATTTATGTCACAAAACACACTTGTTACATAAAAATAGCATTTCATGAAAATCTTTGAATACATCTGGATGTTTTCTGATTGATTGGCAAAAGCAATATCATGGGCTTTATACAGGCGTCCGTCTGTGTGTGTGTGTGTGTGTGTGTGTGTGTGTGTGTGTGTGTGTGTGTGTGTGTGTGTGTGTGGTCCACAAAACACACACATGAACGAACGCTCAGTCAAACTGCGCGTAACGTAGTAGAAATGTCCTGTCAGTCAGTAGTGCAACACTGTGCTTTCTCCATCCGTGTCCCACAGACCCCTAAAGTGAGTGAAAGAGCCAATACAAAAACACACGATACATTTCACAACACGTATAGTAGCCGAGTCACATGGGCGGACTTCATCAGCAGATCATTAAGTGCAGATGTTACACATAAAAATCAATATACTATCATTGAATCATTCCAAACTGGTATCAATTTCTCTCTTCTAGCAAAAAAACAAACAAACAAGATATTCTGAAGGATGTTGGACACCAACCCATTCAATGGAAGTCAATGGGGTCCAAAACTTTCTTCTTCAAAAAAATCCTCTTTTCCATTCCACAGAAGAAATGAAGTTTGGAACAACGATAACAGTATTTAATGTTTAAGTGTATTGTGCATTTAAGTGCCGCGGGCCTCTTTTAAAGAGGGAAAACATCCATTTTGGCTTGTTTTTGGAAAAAGTGCACCATCAGAAAGCTTTGAGGAGAAGCTCGTACGTGGCGTTGATGATCCCCCAGGACAGAAGAGAGCGATGGTAGTTGAGCGTAGCTCCGCGGAAGAGCATCGCGACGCTCCCGCCTCGTTCCCGCCACACCGTCATCAGAACCTGCCGACAGGGAACGAACTCGCCTCCGACTTGGGCCTGCGCTCGCGATTTAACCACGTTTAGCGGGTAGAACATGATTCCCAACGCCGCGCCTAGCAGCCCGCCACACACAAAGTCATTAGCTATGTGACCCGCGCGGGTTCGGGTGTCGGGAAGCCGTTGCTTAATCGGCCCACGCAACCCGAAAAACAGCATGTTACTCGGCCCGTTACGCAATAAAACCGGGACTAGCCCGCGGTAACACTCCCTCACGCCGTAATCCCGCAGGAGAGTCCTAAAGGTGTGCGCGGTGTTGTTAAAGCGCCCGTTGTGCCGGTGATCCTGAAGAAGCGTTTGCACACGTTCGAACGGCGTTAGCGTAGCCTCAGCTGTGCCGGCTAGCGCCGCGGCGGTGCTACGTGTAATAATCTCGGGCGTTCCGCTACTCCGGGCGTGACGCAAAAGCAACCGGGAAAAATCCTCATACAAGCCGAACATTATGGCTACGGTTGTGGTTTTCTGCAGGAGAGGCGGAAGAAGCCCGCGGTACAAACGGCCCAGTCCGTCGCGCTGCAGCTGTCGGAGGGCTTCGGTCACGCGGACGCCGTGAAGCTGTTGCCGGAACAGAACCTTCTGGATCGGGAAGGTCACGATGATGTTGGTGAACGCGGCGAACGAGCCGCACAGATAGTGCTTTCCTCGAGGGCCCACGTTAGCTTCGATCACAGCGTGGCTAGCGTTACCTAACTTGCCCTGCGGTTGCCGGGCAGAATCCGGGTCCATGGTTGTAACGACCCCCATGGGAAACTAAGCATCTGATTGGTCAGCAGAAGAGACGCCCATTTTAACCTGTGAAAAAGAAAATAAAGCCAAGTCAACATTTATATAGCACTTTTAACAATATACAGTCGTCAACATTTGAAGTGGATCAAAAAAAGTTCATTTGTCCTAAGACAAGAACGGGTTTTGTTTAAAACTCACGTGTAACTTTGATGAAAGGTTTTGATCCACTTCATATATTGACTACTGTATATAGTTTAAACGCAGCTTTACAGTGATAACAGGAGATTACAGTCACAGATTGTTTTGGCTTTACAGCAGATCTAGAATAAAGTTATTGTCCAGATAAAGTTAGTTTTGATTGATTCACTTCCGTTGTAAAGATCATTAGTTATTAACGTAGGGGACGCTGTTCTAACAGAAAACTTTGAATGTGTTCTGGCCCACAATTTACTAGTGTTTGGGGCTCGAGAACACACACTTTGAAACAGGTTTTAAGCTGCAAGTTTTAAAAAAATAAAATTCATCTCCGTATAAACTTCAAAAACGTGAATCTGTGTAAAAGCTGACGACGTGCATATGTGTATTACGTGTTGTTTAGTCTATAGAAATGCAAGTTTGAATATATATGTGTGTGTGTGTGTAGGCGTGTCTTTCTTTACAAATTGACCTCAACAAATTACTTGTCTGGCCTGAAAAATGTATAATACATAATTTTTAGTCGCTTCCACATGTCCATGCGAACTGTTTTCATTTTATACGATTTTATCTAGTTCGTGAGTTAGTGAGTCCCGATCCAGACGTGTTTTATTAACCAGTGGTTTCAGGTAAGAGTCTAATCTTTTGAAACCATTGTGCGTCACGAACCGCTGAGATAAGACATGTTACCCAACCACAGATCAAGCGTCAGGGCAGATCGAGGGCAGGAGGACATCTGCGGATCTGAACCCCGTCAGACTCAAATTACCTTCATATTCCTCGTCATATGGCAAAATAAGTGGCATATAATGAATCAAACACGATTAAATGAGTGCGTTATCATCTCAAGGCAACAAACCACGGCCAAATCCTTTGGGTTTTTCATGCATTCTCATAATTCTGAGATTTTGCATTTTCCAAAATACACATGTGTTTATTTAATTGCACGTTATCTGTGTATTTCAATCACAACATGTGTCGTTAAAGGCAGTGAGTTTTTTCTCCACTTCAGCAACTTTACAGTTTTACTCCTATATATAATCTGAAGGGTTTGTTCATATACAGTAGTCAACATTTGAAGTGGATAAAAGGTTTTGATCCACTGTATTTAACACGTATAACATTTACGCTCATTTCGATCCGAACCCATGTGACTTTATGTGGAATAGAAAAGGAGATGTTTTAAATAATGTTCACACTGATCTTTTCATAGATAAGATCTAGATATGCAGGGCAAGCGTTTCTGTTAATAATGTTAAACTTAAATGTGTTTTAATAATGCAGAAGGTAGCCTATTTACTGTTTTTTAATGATGAAATTGTCAAATTGTTTAAATTTAAATATGTATTAATTTAATAGACTTGAGAGCAACAGTGAAGAGGAATATTTTCAGCAGAAATATAGTCACGTGGACTATTCATAAGTGCGGTCAAATCGATAAATCGCATTTAACAAAGTATGTGTTTATATGATATAGGCTAAGTGTGTGTTTGTACACCACAAATACACACACATATATTATATAAACACAAATTTAAAACGTTAATGTAAAACAGTGAAAGCTCACATATATGGTAAAAACTTAACATTATAAAAAGCTAATTTTGTTCATTTAAATTGTGCATTAAAGCAATACAAACATTATTGTAAAATGTTAAGATTTGTTTTTTTGTAAAACTAACGAATATACAGGTGAAACTTGAAAAATTTTAATATCGTGCAAAAGTTATAATTTTGATGATTATGGCTTACAGATTATGAAAACCCCAAATTCAAATATTACATGAAATCAATAAAAAAAAGGATTTTAAATACAGAAATATCGGCCCTCTGAAAAGTATAATCATGCATATGTATATAGTTATATATACTAAATATATTAGTTTCACCTTTTAATTTGAATTACTGAAATGCACGAACTTTTGCACGATATTCGAATTCTTTGAGTTTCTCTTACCAACACATTTGAATTTTATATACATTGAATTTAGGCCCTATTTTATGTTTTTTGTTAATTGTGTATGTATATATAGGCCTATATGTACAGACACTCACATATAAACACACACTTTTATGTTATATGCGATTAACCGATTTGGCAGCGCTGCTTTATTGCGCTCTATTGCCCTGTGATTGTGCTTTTTCCGTGTGTGAAAGAGCCGTGTGACTTCACTCAACATCTCCTCCAGTGTTTCAGTAGTTGTGCAGGTCTGGAATGACACAAGAGTGTAAATAACGGCCTCATTTTGACATTAACTCGCTCCTTAAAGTTGCTGAAAGGAAATCCAGTAGCGTGAATGTACTATAACCCATGTGCAAAACCTCTCCCAGAATAAAAGCACACATGTGGAAGATCATATGGGAGCTTGTGAAGGTCATGGAGAGGATTGAGTCGGGCAATAATCTGACAAGACAAGACAGATGCAGAAGACTCAAACTCAACAACCTCATTAATCAGAACAAATACTGTATGATCGTGAGCTCACAGTGATGATTGACAGGTCAGTGTTCGCCTCCTCATTTACACACACATATGTGACTTTAAAGAATGACACACCACTTATAAAGGACTTTAAGCATTGCTGTGATCAGCAAATGTCCTTGGATATTATCTGACTTAATAAAAATCAGAGTATGAGAAAGCCAGAGCTCTCTGAATACATATAAATGATGGTGTCAGATGTGCAGATGACAGATTCATTAGCATTACATTATAATATTAATCAATACATGTGCTTAATAAACACAGCTAACAGGCTACTGCTAATAGTGTCAAAACAGTGGATAGACAAAAACAAACACCATTATATCAGATAAATATAGAAATTAAAACACCTGTGGCACCCATATAAGAGTAAATATTTAAAACAGGCTTAACTTTTCCTTTATGTGAACTAGGATTTGTTGCTCTTTTTGACTACAGCACGTCCTCACTGTGTCAATAACTCTCAGATATGACTTAAATGCACATTAATTAACTCTGTATTTAGGTTTGAAAGCTTGAATGTGTTTCCGGTCACTTATTATTAAAGCTGCAAAAACACACCTAACGTTACTTCGAAGCTAATGCTAATTCTGTGACAGCACAAGTTAAGGTGTTTCCACCGCGATTTCATCAATAAAAGTGTTTGTATTTGTAAGTATTTAAATCGGAGTATTTCGTAGCGCTGATTTTCTGTAGTAAAGTACCTTGTGGTTGTGGTCCGGGGGAAAGTGACGGTTCTGTTGGGCTGGTTTGGTTTCAGTCAGTGAAGCGGAACCGCCCGCGTCCTTGGTTTATAGTGTTTCCACTTCGGATGGGACGAGCGAGAGACCGGAAGTCGCTACTAAAGAATCGCTACTAGCGTTTCCACTCTGCATGGGAGCTTACGATCTGTAAGGTAAATAAATAACCACTGGAGGGCGCTATTACAAAACTTATTTTAAAAAAAACAACGTATTTATTAATTCCCTCATGTATTTATTTATTTATTTATTTATTTATTTATAACATTTGTATTTACATTTTTATATATTTAATATATATTTTTATATATTTAAAAATAGAAAATATAAAATCTAAATGTTTTCAGATTCACAAACCTGACTGCAAATAGACAGTATAACTATATACACCTAATTTTTCATTATACGTAATTGAATCAAATTATGCATACAATTAGCATAACATCTTTGTTTGCAATGTTGTAATGAAACAAGTGTTTTTTTTTTTTAATTAATTTGCGCCAGAACAGCAGAGGGCAGTAGAGAAATGACGCGTTGCCTCGCCTTGTGCGCGTCACACAAAACAGAGAAGGAACCTGCTATATAAGTCTGGAGGGGTAACTCGAAAAAATATTTAAATCTTTTTAAAGAAAATTATGTATGAAAAGTTGATACTTTTTTAATTTCCATTTTATGAAGTCTTTATTCAAATAAATAGTAAAATATAATTCCTACTTTGTATTTAAACGAAACACACACCCTAACGTTGTTCAGCCATCCCCCGTTACGGAGATGGTTCAGTCCAAGCGTTCGAACATTTCGCGGTAAAAAATACTTCCTTTGACCGACTTTGCACTGCAGTTGTTAACTTCCTTTCTGGTTGTTATTGTTGTTGTTTATGCAGATAAATATAAGTGATTAAATTAATGTAAAGATGAGTAGGATGATGAAAACACTGAAAGCTGTTCAGCGGGAGCTACAGGTCAGTGTTAGTTTTGCCTTTTTGCTCTCTTTCTCATATAACGTCACATGTTTTGAATCCTAATTACGTTATATTTTTGACATGCAATTCCTGAAACATAATATTACCAATATTTATATTATATAATAACAAATAATTTTGTTATTGTTGTTTTAGAAAAAATATTATAATACTTTAATATTAATTTTAATTATTTACATGTAATTCCCGAAACATGTCGTTTTAAAACCAGCAATATTTGCATTTTTTTATCCAGCAAAATTATTGTTATTGTCTATGATATATAATGTAGTAATTAATATTAGTAATATGACACATGTATACATTGTATAATATTGTATTGTAAATTGTTTTATGTTTTCACTAACATATAACCAATATTTATATTAGTTAATAACAAATATTGTATTGTTATTGTATTATAAGCCAGAAAGTAAATATGACATGTCTAATTTTAAATATGTATTATGATTATTCACTTATAACTCCTGAAAGGTGTCTTTTTAATGCCACCGATAAAATGGAATAAAAATGTTCATTATTGATATATATACAGTGTATATATATATATAGTATTTACTACTACTAAAGAGGACATATATAATGCCCTGAAATAAATAATATCACCAATATTTATAATATGTAATGACAAATATTGTATTATTGTTGTTTATAATATTAATATTAGTGATATTGAGTACGATGTATTATTATACATGTACTTTACATAGTATTGACTTATGGACTATGTGTATTGTATTATAATTATTATACCGTACGTGCAATAATATGCATTTAAAGTTTGTACACAAGTGACAGAATAGTGTGTGTGTGTGTGTGTGTGTTTGCCAGAGTGTGACCGCGAGCTCTGAGTCTCCGCGAGCGCTGGACATCTCATCCATCGAGAAGGCCAGTTTCTTTCAGAGCGATCAGTATTCTCCTCACGGTATGTGGGACGTCTACAGGACATCACCACGGGCTTCATGTGCCGTCAGTGTACGGATTGGAGAGTAATAAGGGTGTCTGTGTCACAATATGTATCGTGGATTGTGACGATATCTATTGTGTATAGTTCACCCAAAATAAAAATGACTGTGTGTGAAAAAAATCAAGTTTTCAGAGTTTTAGTGTCAGCAGCACTACATTAAACTATTATATATAATGTTGAATATAATGTATAATAATGCGATGGGGGAATATTTGTGGGTCCTGATAATGTCTGATGTAAAAAGTGGCCGACATTATTGTAAATATACACTACCGGTCAAAAGTTTGGGGTCAGTACGATTTTTTATGTTTTTAAAAGAAGTCTCTTCTGCTCACCAAGGCTGCAATTATTTGATAAAAAATGCAAAAAAAACTGTAATATTGTGAAATATTATTACAATTTAAAACAGCTGTTTTCTATGTGAATATACAGTAAAGTGTAATTTATTTCTGTGATCAAAGCTGAATTTATCATCATCATTACTCCAGTCTTCAGTGTCACATTTTTAAAATTATTATAATATGAAATTATTATAATATGATGCTCAAGAAACATTTATGATTATTATCCATGTTGAAAACAGTTTTTTACATTTTTATTTCAGGATTCTTTGATGAATAGAAAGTTCAAAAGAACAGAATTGATCTGAAATGGAAAGCTTTTGTAACATTAATCACTACCATTCAAAAGTTTGGGGTCAGTAAGAATTTATTTTTTATTTTTGGGGGAAAGAAATTAGAAAATACTTTTATTCATCAAGGATGAGTTAAATTGATCAAAAGTTATACAGTAAAGACATTTATAATGTTAGAAAAGATTACATTTTAAATAAATGCTGTTCTTTTGAACTTTCTATTCATCAAAGAATCCTGAAATAAAAATGTAAAAAACTGTTTTCAACATGGATAATCATAAATGTTTCTTGAGCATCATATTATAATAATTTCATATTATAATAATTGAAAAATGTGACACTGAAGACTGGAGTAATGATGATGTAAATTCAGCTTTGATCACAGGAATAAATTACACTTCACTATATATTCACATAGAAAACCGCTGTTTTAAATTGTAATAATATTTCACAATATTACTGTTTTTTTTTATTTTTTATCAAATAATTGCAGCATTGGTGAGCAGAAGAAACTTCATTTAAAAACATAAAAAATCTTACTGACCCCGAACTTTTGACCGGTAGTGTATCTAGTCAGTGACAGAGATCAAGCATTTGTCTAGAATAATAATGTGTTTTTTCAGCTTCAGAATTATGAATATTGTTATTCTGATGTCTCTATTGTCCTGTGCTTTGGGTTTCCAGCATCAAGTCCAAGAATATTAATTTACACACACACAATGAAATACCAAACTTAGCATTTTAATCAACAGTACATTTTTTGTTAGCCTTTTATCATGTCTTGGTGTATCGCAATAATAATCGAATCGTGACACGAGGGCATCGTTACGCCCATAAAAAGTGACTCTTCTTTATAAATCCCAGAAGTGACTTTAGTCCAGTCAAGCTTTTTACAATACAGAGTGTTTCAAAGCAGCTTTACAGAGATAACAGGAAAATAATGTTGTAATAATATTGTTAACTTTAACTGTGGTTGTTGTTGTGTTCTGCAGGGAACCCGCTTCACAGCACCGCTCTAGAGGAAGATCTGAGTCCTGGACCAGAACCGAGCCGGACGTCTGCCGGGACGCCTGTGGAAACTCGTCAGGCTAAGGCTAACGAGAAGACCCGAGGTGTTCCTAAGAGCGCCTCATCCAAGGAGAACCGGGAACCGTCTCAGACCCCAGATCCAGGAGGAAAGGCAGTCGTCAGGTAGACTGGGATCCGGCCAGATCAACGGGTTTTGTTGGATGTAAAGTCTCATGTACAAGTCTGTGTTGCTGTGTCTCGGTCAGAAACATGGTTAAAGGAGCTCAAAGGGTCTGTGAGGATGGACAAGCACCTCATAAGCTCAGAGAGAAGATGTGTCAATCTTCCTCTATAATACTATTCAAATTCCATTCCTTGTTTTATTTAATATTCAAATAATATTCAAATATGAAATGCTCAAATTCATCCTATTATTAATATTTACGACATCACACAGGCTGTGGTTGTTGTTACACGTTCTGTCCACTAGAGGGACATCTAACATTAGAATTAACATTTTATTCGTGCTGAATATGGTTGAAGTTTTCGGCTAATATCTCAGCGAAAACACCAACAAATATTCTGAAACTCGTTCTTTTCAATCCGTTGAGTTTTCGCAGAGATATCTGAGTTTTTCTCTTCACGGGTGCTTTTTACGTCGTTAAACATTTACCATTTTTGACAGTATTGTTACGATGATACAGCGTGGATAACGCGCACAGTTATGGTACGATTCAAGATTTTTTGGTTCATCAGACGAAACAAAAGCAATTCATTTTCACATGCGTGTAAGCCAAGGTGGCGAGAAAGGCAAGATTGCATATAAAAAAATGTATAGTAAAAAAAATAGTTTAATATTCAAATTATATTCGAATTTCGGAATTCGTTCCAACAGCCCTAGTATAGATAGATAGTTGATAAGATGGTACTAAAAACACTGCAGGTGCAGGGAATCATGTTACCTGGGATATTTTTTAAAAATGGGTGTGGCCAAAGATTTTTCCACCAATGAAGAGATGTCTCCGGGAAAGATGATTCTAACGATGCGAGATCTCGAGGCGGAGCAATAAAGATGGCTGATTGGCTACCTAGTGAAAAGAAAAGGTATAAGATCTGAAGTTCGACCATTGCAAGTCAGATTGTCTCACTTTGTTTACTCGTCAATAAAGTTAATTCCTCTGAGACCTGGAACTTCGACTCTGAGAGCTTCTTTCCGAGATCCGAACCAAGAAGACTTTTAATTTGCCACAACAGTTTCTGCATCACCGTAATAATAACGTAAAGGCTTTCTGTGTCGTAGAAAAGCTAAAGGAAGACCTTTACCAACCATATCAGAAGGCAGAGAGAACACAGACAAGAAAAGGACGGCAGGGTCCGAGGTGAGCGTTTAGAGCATGACACTAAAGTTGAGCTTGTCTTTTCAAGTTAAACAACTTCTACGTTTACATTTAAAGTCCCCCTGTAGTTAATCACTTCATTAAAACTCATCTTTGATCACCAAAATTACACGTTGGAAAAAAACCTCATGCCTTAAAATATCTTGAATGTAACTCGACACCCTTGTCTCATTTAGTATGCGTGGTTCTATGAATATGCAAATGAGCCCCGCCTCCACTCACTCCCTCACTCAGAGATCCACTGGTTGACGATCACACGTTGATCTGATTGGTTACAAGGTCGTTTGTGACGTCAGAAACACCAGCGATTTCACACCGTGTTTTTGAGACTGTCTTTGGTTCACTGCAGTTTTAAGGAGGAAATACTCAGCAATGCTGTCGACTTATGAACTTACACATGGTTTAAGCATATTAAAAACACCACAGACATATAAACAACATTAAACGCTTGATTTTCACCACAGGGGGACTTTAATCATTTACCAAATGCTTTTATCCAAATCTGCTGGAACAAGAAGAAATGTATGTAAATATTTTCTTAGTCTCTAAAACACTATCTAGCTGATGTTAATAAAGTCACCATGAAATAAAAATTTACAATTCTTGTTTTTATGGAATATTACCATGTTTATTAGCAGTGATTTAAACAACTGCTCTTCTCTGATGATGTGGGCGGGGCAACCTGTCACTCACATGAGATCAGCCAATAGCAAACCTGCCAATCAAATCCCCACAGACAAAATCAAGCCCCGCCCACATTTGTTCTTGTTCCAGAAGCGTTTCACTCGATATACGACACAATAGAGAAGAAAAGACGTTTCATGCTGACTTCAATGTATGGCAGATACAGAGTTTCATTGGAATGCATTTTTTTTCTTTCTAGAAAGCAGGAAAAGGTCAGAGGTCATCAAGAGAGACATCTCCGACCCCAGGAGTGTCTCAGAGACAGAGGTCACCGGCGTCCTCAGAGGAGCTCACGGATGAGGATGAAAGTTTTGTACGTTTAGCCATCAGTATCTATATATCTATATCAGTATATACTTACTGGCCATTTATAACTTCTACTAGCCAAAAAACAACAACAACAAAACAAAAAAACCAGCTTGTATATATTATAAAATTGTATTTTCATACATTAATTTCTTATTCAAAAAAATCCTGTCATCCAGCATCTCCTCGATTCCTCTTTCATCCTTTTCACTTTAAAATGTGTTTTAGGTGGACAGATCAATACAGTATAATGACCATAAAAAAAGTAGGATGTTAGAAAATAAGTCTTTTCTGTTTTCTGCTTTTTAATCTTCACTATAATTGCTTCAGTGCAAATGAACACGCGCACATTTGTTGTGTAGTGACGTGTGTGTTCAAGTAAGCCAGATATGAGCAGGTTCTGAGCAATACGCTGTATTTAAAGGAGAACTCCGGTCAATTTTAACATTGAGCTCCTTTTTTTGTACATTTGGAGTGATGTCAGTACAGAGAACAACGACACAAACCAGTGTTGCCTACACCGTGTTATCGTCTTTTTTAAATGTGCACCCTGTTGACTTCAATGGGGCAAGTTTTAAACCTGCTTTTAGCCTCTTAACATCCTTGATATGTCTTTAAAGTGCACAGCCATGTGAGTGGTGTTATTAAGAGTGAACACGGTCAATCTGACTGCAGTAGATGTGAAAGATATTAATAAAAGTGAGTTTAATCAGAGACAATTTATATGAGACATGCCACTTCCTCAATCCTCAATAAAACTATATGGGGAAAACCCGTAACGCCAAATATGGCGGTTGTATACACATGGGTCCCGCCCCTCCCGCTGGAAAGCCAATCGTCTGCTTTTAACAGTCAAGCCGGGAAACATTTAAGCCAATCGTCTGGTTCCACTGACTCGTGCGCACAGTTGATGTTTGCGACAGCGGAGACTTGCGCATGCGTAGTAAAGTATAACCTGTGGGGAAAAAGGCGTTTTAAACCTTATTTTGGGGAAAAGTCATCAAACTTTTTCAGCGATTTTTATCATATTTTACTGCTGTTTCTATACATACAGTTTTTATGTCCCGGTGACCAGTGAAAGTGCAGTTCTGACTAGGGGTCGACCGATATGCGTTTTTCAGGACCGATACCGATACCGATTATTACAGGTCAAGTAGACCGATAACCGATATTTTGAACCGATATGTGTCTAGTGTAAAAATAAAAATTTATGTCAAAATTAAGAATAAAAAGGCCTCTGACAAAGACTCTTTAAATTCTTTTAACCATATATTTAATTCTGAGAACTGTTAATAATGAGAACATTAATATTAATAATAATAACAACAACATAAAAAGTGCAGCTTGGGGAAAGGGAAGTATTGGCTTCAATAATTTACAAGTTAGAAATGTAGGCTGTGTGTAATAGCTTAACCTCTCATTATTTTCTGATGACTAAAACATAGCCTAAAATAAAAGAGATGACTATTCAATTTGTCTAATGCACATCAATTGATTTACAAAAAAAGCACTCTATATATATATATATATATATATATATATATATATAGGCAGGTTATATACATATACATACATACATATATATGAAGATTTCAGATGCAAAAGCCTCTAAATGCCATCTGAAATTTCCTTCTAGAATGATATTTTTTATCAAGCTCGTATATTTAAGTTCAGTAATTTCACTTAAATGACAATTAATAGGTTATTTTCATTGCCATTTAAGTGAAATTGCTGAACTTAAATATACAAGCTTGATAAAAATGATCATTCTAAAAGAAAGTTTCAGATGGCGCTTAGGCGTTTGCATCTGAAATCTTCATATATAACACACAAATAATGATTGTAGTCATACAGTGAATGATGTTTTCAATCGCTACACCTGCTTAATGTGAATATTCTTTATTCATTCCATATGAATATCGCAAATCACATGAAAATCACACTGTGATTGTATGGTTATTCTCTTTATTTTTGATGTGTTGAAACGTTTGACTGTTTATAACGGAGATAAAAACTAGGAAGTGGATTGTACAGCTATTCATCGAATGAGAGAGCGCGGGCAGATCATGACGCGAATCAGGAACAGGGGAGACAGAGCTCGTGCTAAACGCTCTTCAGATCGCATGATTCAGTGAGAAATCAATAGAAATGGTATTCTGTAATATCTGTATGACGAAATATTTTGCAATCATGTGAGAATAAAGCAAAATTTCTCCAAATATGCACAATTTTTGACTAAGAGCCACGGACGCTGTTCAGGGAAGCTATGTGAACACAACAACCACAGCAGACGTGATTCGTGTTGATAAATCTATTCACAGAATAACGTTAAGTTGGCCGAATGGAGAGAAGCTAAAATAGGTTTTAGTAAGGCTACACTTAGTTACACCGACGTGAGGTTCCGTTAAAGCCTATCACTGCAATGACGGACATTGACCGGGAATTCACAGTATAACTAGTGAGAACGGGCGTGTTTGTCATCATAAATAGATTATATTGAGATGTTTTGCAACTTCAGTGTAGTGATTTAATGCAACATCAGGAATGTCTACTGCTGCCTTACCTTTGAGAGACAACTGATGATCACAGAAGCAGCTTCTGTCAGCAAGTGCTTTCAGTGTGAGAGGCGAGCGCGCGCGCAACATTTTCAGTGCCATCAGCTGTTGATTGGACGAACCCGTGACTCCCAACAAATCAGATGGGCGATGGGCGGGTATTAGTCTAGATCACAGAGCAGCGCGCTCTGATAGAGGTGGCTGGATTAAAGCCAGATCGCGCATTTCAAAATTAAATAATTTTATCGGCAAATCGGTTTTGAAAATGGCCGATACCGATAACCATAAAAAAGCTTAATATCGGCGCCGATAATCGGCCATGCCGATAATCGGTCGACCCCTAGTTCTGACTCTCTGCCCATTCATTTAAGCCCCGTTTACACGGAGGGAAACCGCAGATATTTCCCTGCGGTTTGGCCTCTCATTTACACGAAAACCCCGTTTTTATCACAGAAAACGATTATTTCTAAAAACTCCGGCCAAAGTGGAGATTTCTGAAAACGCCGGTTATGTGTTGCCGTGTCGACTGGGAGAAACGGGGTTTTAGGTTCTCTCGAGTCGATTCTGAGGATCCTGATTGGCTTTATCCTTCTCCCTACACTGCCGCCCATAGGTTTGGCATAGTTATGATGGCGCCCGCGGCGTATTTATGCGGGTCGTGTGCATGGGCGTAGATTACGGGGGGGACGCGGGGGACGTGTCCCCCCCACTTTTTATAAACTGTAAATTCGTCCCCCGCACTTTTTCATAGGGCAAGTGTGTCTTCGACAAGCTGAGGGTTTCGCGGGTGTGTAACGAGAAAGCCTACCTACATCGAGATTTAAAATCCAAAGAGTCAAGGATAGTCTATTTACGTGACTTTAACGTTTCCATGGTAATCAGTCACACACAGTCACCGTTTCAAAGAGGTCGCAATGATTTCAAAACGGCAACAAAACAAAAAAAAACTCTTCACTTCTTTTTCGCGAAAAAGTCAAGCACTCTAAGTAAGTTGTCATGTATCCGAATTGTGTTGCACAGTGATGAATAACTCTGCCTATTTCTCTTGTTGAATAATTAACAAGTTTTGTTGTAGGCTAAATTGAAAATATCCACTACCCGCACAAACGAAATGTGCACTTATTTTCAATATTGTTTTACTCGTAATGTCTTATATTTTCACAGATATGTTATCAAAGCCCTTCAAATTAGAATAAACATGGAGATTGTTAATGCTGAATGTGTATTTTCATGCATCAACCGCCACGATCTGCTTGAATCAGGCGGCGGTGGAACATGTTTAGCCTACGTGATGTTTATCATAATTCAGTAACACTTTAAAATTAGATAAAGTTTATAGACAAACTTTTATGTTCTCTTAAAAAAAACCTAACTAGAAAGTTTGAAGTAGTTTTACAAGCTTGAAGTTTGAAGGTTTTCAATTGGAAAGTTTTAGTTTAGTAAGACAGACTTTGTTTAGGCTATTGAGGAAATGTAATTGTGCCAAAATAAGAACTTTTGTTTTAAGTAAATGTTATTTTTAAATCAGCTTCAGTGTGATATTTAACCATATTATCATGCTTAACACTGATCATTTGAATAATTGTAATGCGATGATCAGATATTTAAATCAGAAAATATCATATGTTTGTCGGGTGGATTATTTATTTTTAACAATGTATTCGGGGGACTCAAAGTGCACCAGATTAATGAATTTATCTTTAAAATGTACAAAATTTTCTTACGGGGGGGCATGCCCCCGGACCCCCCTAGAACAACCAAGATCCATCCAGAAAAATACTGTGGGTAAGTAACACAATAGGCTATATGATGTTACGAAAAATACACATTTTTATTATCTTATTAAAAAACATGATCAGGGTTTTACCACCTCCGCCTCGTTTTAAGCCAGGAAGAACCCTGCGTGTGCAAAATAAAGTACTGAACATCTGCATTTCTTTCTTTCTGTTTTATTGCTTTAAAAATAAATAGCATATTAAGCCAATTAAGCAAAAACCTGTCAACAAAAGTATGAAAAAAAAAAAAATTGGCATTACACTTGACATTCTGTCCCCCTCACTTCTGAAATGACGGCTACGCCCCTGGTCGTGTGCACAATGTTATTATTGAAAACGGAGGGGGGGGAAATATTCGTTTCTCTAAATACCCGGCTATGTGTAAACGTAGCCTTAGATAGGAGCCTGGTCTTGTTAGTCCGAAATAGCTGCCCGGAGGCGTTGCCAAGATGGCGGCCAAGTGGCATGACTTGCCTAAAAGGACTTTGGACCTTTAATTCAGCCAGCTCACATACCTGCATTTACTTCCTGTTTTCGGTCGAAGTCCACAGTAGTCGATTGTGGAGTTCGCGTGCGCGATCATTGATAACTGAGCAACAGTAGAGACTCTGACTGTCAGCTGTCAGCCGATGACAGTGTGTGTGTGTTCTGGGAATATCAGCTCAAATGGATAGTTCATCCGAATCAGATGTTGAACACACGGAGGAGGTTTTTGAGTTTGATGATCGCGTGCGCGAACTCGATAATCGACTGCTTTGGACTTCGACCGAAAACAGGAAGTAAATACAGGTATGTGAGCTGGCTGAATTAACATCATTTTTATTCATATCTTCACATCTACTGCAGTCAGATTGACCGTGTTCACTCTTAATAACACCACTCACATGGCTGTGCACTTGTAATGACACATCAAGGATGTTAAGAGGCTAAAAGCAGGTTTAAAACTTGCCCCATTGAAGTCAACAGGGTGCACATTTTAAAAAGACGATAACACGGTGTAGGCAACACCGATTTGTGTCGTTGTTCTCTGTACTGACAGCACTCCACATGTACAAAAAAAGGAGCTCAATGTTAAAATTGACCGGAGTTCTCCTTTAATATCATGATGACTCACGAGTATTTGCACTAAATCTGCACAGATTTACACAAACTTCCCCAGCAAAGTGAGTAACATGATGAATTATCGTGATCTCATGATCTGACAGCATTACTCGCCACAGTTGATTCTTTAAACCCTGGATATGTGAAATATGGGTCTTAAATTATTACTTTTTTTGTCGTTTTCAGCACCCAAGCATGGATAAGTGTAAAGGGAAGAGGAGATCCTCCAGGGGACGGCGGAGCGGACACACACAGAAGAGGAAGTCTTCATCTTCATCAGGTACTCAACAAGCCCGTTGTACAATTATGATGGTTTTTAGCTGCTGAGAACAATGTTTTTAGACATAATTACTTACTTTTATTAGGGTTTTTATTAGGTACCTAAATATTTCCAAATGTATTATTATTATTACTGTGGTATTTATTATATTAGTATTTGCATTATATTATTATTCAGTTCCTTTGGTGGTCACATGGTGTGTTTTCACAAAAAGTCACAGTTTTATTCTGGAGAAATTGCAATAAAAATAAAAAGTAAATTTTACTAATTATTTTCTGGTCAAAAGTGACTTAAGAGAACTAGACGGTAAATATGACTAATATTAATATGACGTGTAATATTTTATATTGTATTCCTGAAACATAATATTAATATCACCAATATTATTCTTTATAAAATTAATATATTAGTAATAGGATTACATCATATTCTTGTAGTAATTTACATATTGACCGAAGTAACATTAATTTATATGTGTGTATGTATGTATTGTATTGTTTGTGCAATAACATGCATATTGTTTATTAATTACATTTATTTTAAATGTGAGCTGTTTTTAATATACATGCATCAAATGTTTCAATAGTGTGCAAAAGAGCCTATTTGTACGTGTCTTGGTTCTGGAAGTATTTTCCACAATCGTTTCTGTATATGCACTTCAAAAAATCTGTACAGGTTTTCATGAACCAACCCAAATGGTACAGAGATGGATCACAACAATACCAATCTTTGTAATGCATTATTTAATAAAACGTGTTCCTTGAATGCAATGCAAATTGTTTTTTAATCGCGATTAATCGCATCCAAAATAAAAGTTTGTGTTTACATAATATATGTGTGTGTTGTGTGTATAATTATTTTGTATATATAAATACATGCATGTGTATATATATATAAAAAAAAATTATATATAACATAAATTATGTATAAATATATATACATGCAAATATTTCTTAAATATATACATGCATGTGTGTGTATTTATATATACAAAATAATTATACATTTACACACACATTTATTATGTAAACACAAACTTTTATTTTGGATGCGATTAATCGTTGCCCAGCCCTAAAACGTAGTAATAAATTATCTAATAAAATGTGTACCTTGAATGCAATGCAAATCGTTTTAGATTAAAGCATCTTCCAAATGAATAAATGTAAATGTTCTCTTCTCCAGAGTCAGCCGGTCCCGCTAAAAAACCCCGAGATCTGAGAAGCCCGACTGATCTGGACGTGGTGCTCGACGCCTTCCAGGAGTTTGTCACTCAGTATAAGTATGTATAATTACATGATGTCAATTCAGCAAATCAACTCAGTGTTTTTCTAATGAATAGACGTCAAACTCTCAAACTCTTGTCTCTGGTTCTCTGCAGGCAGACCATAAACTCTGACGCCGTGAAGCGCTCCATCGACGCCGTCAGCCGCTCGTTCGAGGAGCAGATCTCGGAGATAGTGAGATAGACACGTAAAACTTTCACAGAAAATAAATTCAAGTGTCATAATAATGATAAACATGTGCCACTCATTCATAGATCACAGCGACAAAGGAACTCAAGAGTGTGAAAAGAGAAAATAACAAGGTGATTCTCATCTGGAAAATATACATTATTTTAATTTTGTGATTTAATTTAATGAATAATTTGTTTTGAAGGAGTTAACTGTGTTGTTCTGTCTTTCAGATCAATAGAGATGTTAATCAGAAGAGGACCAGGCTTGTGGAAGCCAGTTATGAACTCATTAAGTAAGCACTGACAAGAACAAAAACTACATTTTATGTCTACATGTCACATCTGTTGTGCAAAAACTATCATAACAATGCAATCATAACAGTTATATGTAGTAAGCAGGTTTACACTGGTAACACTTTAGTTTAGGGTTTAATTCTCTCTATTAACTAGTTGCTTATTAGCATGTATATTACTATGATATTGGCTGTTTATTAGTACTTATAAAGCACATATTAATGCCTATGACCATATTCTACATCCTTTAATCCTACAATACCTAAACTTAACAAACTTACTAACTATTAATAAGCAGTAATTAGGAGTTTATTGAGGCAAAACTTGTAGTTTATAGTTAGTTAATAGTGAGAATTGGACCCGAACCTAAACTGGGACCGGGTTAACATATTTAGCTAAAACATTTAAAATAAAAGCATTTTTTGTTACATGACATATTATAAACTTTTAAGTAAAATAAAATTTTTTTTTAAAAAACTAAACTTATTTGATTTCAGCTAGTTTCTCATTTTCATATAGTGTAACTTGATCCACTAAAATAACTAAAACTTTAATTAAAAAAATATATAAATACAGTATGGACAAAAAAAGCAAAAACTAATAAAAAATGACAAAAACACAACAAATGACAAAAACTTTAATAAATAAAAATGCCAAACTAATTCAAAATATTATTAAAAACGATCAAATACTCAATTATGGCAAAAATCTTAATCACAATTATTTTGGTCAATATTGAAATCATGAATATTTTACATTAGTTGTGGGCAATATTTCACAATATGAGTAATTCTTAGATCAAGTGTGAAATTTCACAATTATCAAAACCAGTTTTAATACCACATCAACAACTGATAGTCTAACGATAAGTAAGAAGTCCTTAAACAATTATTAAAGACAAGAGTCAGTAATACAATAAGAACAATGAAACTAATTACAGGAACAATGAATACAATAGAACAAAATGTTTTGCTTTTTTTAGGAGGGTCTGCAACAGAAATTAAATAAAGTAATTGAATGTCAAATAAAAAGTTCACTGCATTAATGAAACTTGCTTTTGTACACGTATCAAAGCTACTAAAGTTATTCAGCAAGAGCAGTGAGTGATTCTCTCTGTCTTTTGTTCAATTATTGCAAGCCGCTGCGATATGCGTATCGCGATATATACATTTGCGACATTCCGCTAATTTGGATATATTGCGCAGCCCTGATTAAAAGCCATATTTGATGCATGGCACAGCTCTAATATGAAGTAATTAGCCACGTTTAACTTAAAAAAGTAAGTTATCTGGCTTCCTTAAAATTTTGAGTTCATTGAAATTTAAAATTTGAGTTAATACAACAAAGGAGATTGGTTTAATAAATAGAAACTCAAAATATTATGTTATCTGAACTACATTAATTATCTAAGTTGATTTGACAAAATATAAAAAAGTTGTGATAACAAATCATCAAAATAAATTTTTACAGTGCAAGCATCGATGTTTTACCACAGGTTTACAATAAAAAGTGATGCATTGATCATGAATTAATGTATGTCAAAATTGCACATTAGTCACACACAGAAATAAATTACCGGTATGTTTCACAAAAGAAAGAGGACACACTTACTACTTCAGTCGCGTCTGTTTCTGTTTATTTGGTAGTTACAGGACATAGATTTACATCACATTTAGAAAGAATGATATTTTCTACAAATATATGCAACCAAAAATACGACATGAGGAGCTTTAGCGCTCTCAGTCTCGACTCAGTCAGAGAAACAGGGGAAGCTCCCGAAAAAAAAGTTGCGGTATAAAGAGACGAGACGTGGGCTACTGACAGATAAAATAAAAACATGATTGTGATAGCCTTAATGACTGGTCTGATTTATTCAAACATTCACCATGTTGTTTTAATATGCGTATCTTCAAGCGGTAATGGTTAGCGTGCATAGACTTTTACATCGCGTAGCCCTATAAATATTTCCACCTTATACGGTGATCAGAATCCACATCGGATCACAGACGGCATTCAAACATGAAAGTGAGTTAAAATATTTTAAAAGTCTTTAATGCTGCCAGAATCATCCGGCGCTGTCGTCTCCAGACTCAGGTGAACCCCGCCTCTGCTCGTAACCCTCTAGCCCGGCCCGCTTTGGCCCAAGGTATTCGACGGGCCAGAAGTCCTGGCCGTCGGCCCCGAGTGAGCCCCGGAAGTGACCGTGGAAACGCGGCTATTGATCTGTGTTTCTGTTCTCAGGGGACAGACGCAGCTGAGTGAGCTTCAGAAAGATCATGATGGGATGGAGCTGAGACTCAGGTCTCTGAGAGAAGGATCCTCTCTGCTCTCCGGCCTTCACCAGCTCAACAGGAAGTACCGGGAGCACCGCACGCATCATCCCGATGAGGAGGAGACGGTAAAGAACTCAGTTTGGTGTTGAACCCTCATTCCTGTTGAATTCTGTCCATGTACAAGCAGACCATCTTGTCATTTTGTATATGATTTGTGGGGTTTGATGTGCTTCTGTCCTTTTCTTTTGCCTGACAGTATGGTCCGTCTTGTATGCCGGCCATGTTGATGGAAGCCAGGGGCATCATGGGAACAGAACATCAGCTAAAGAGCGTCAATGACAATCTACAGCAGGTTTTAGATGAAACCCAAAATCAATAATCAACACACACTGTACAGCTCAGCAAATACACAGTTTAATGGAAATGTAGTTTGTCAGACTATTTTTTTAGTTTTGGGAATTTATTGTAACTGAAGTATTGTATGTGTACTTAAATTAGTCAATTAAAATGAAAGTTTCACTTCCTGTTACACATTGTTTTAAGTCTATTTTAAAGCATTGTAAAAAAAAAAAAATCACAAATGAGAAACATGAATATTTTCGTTTGTATTAAGAAAAAAAATAGTCACACTTGCATTGTTCGTGGTCAGAAATGACGCATTGGAAATGAATGGAGAGTTTCCTCTAGTGGAAGCGTTCGGTACTGCAGCCACACACACACACACACACACACACACTCACTGAACGCTCATTTACTGACATATCAACCTTACATTTGGAACACAGCTTTTTTAGATCTATATTTCACACCGTTTTAGAGTAAAATAATGTTTGGAAAATATGTATTTAATATAACATTTTAAAATCGTATTTTTGTGCCTTTGTCATAATAGTAAACTTCCTTTTTTTTTTGGTTTCACTTTTTAAAAGAGACCAAACTTCAGTCTTGGGCTCCAAAAGCATTCAAGGTTTGGGCCAGTTTATATGCGCTCTGAAACAGGAAGACAGGGCGGGGCATGTCGAGCAGCTCCTCCCCTTTTATAAATATCTAATGCCGTTTAATTTATATTTAGCATTTAATATCTGAGTTTGGCCAGCCAGAGCCGTTGAGTTGGTAAAGCCTAAACTAACCATTTCTCCTAATCGCCTAATGCAAGTATTGAACATTTTAGATCCACTGTGACTTTAAAATCTCAGAATTGAATAAGAAAATGCAAGAAGTGTCACAATAATGTAATTTTTAAATGTTTACTGATATTCTGATATACAGGCGTCACTCGGAAAATGTTAATATCGTGCAAAAGTTCGTGTCATTCAAATTAAAAGGTGAAACTAATATATTTAGTATATATAATGTAGTGAACTTATTTCTTCTAAAGTATAGAAGATTCAGAAGCGAAAACCAGGAGACTTGGATGTATCTTTTGAGGGTTCTTTATTGAGCAAAAAGCTTGTTCGTTGCTGTAGTCTTCAAAGCTCGCTCGTCTCAAGTCTAACTAAAACATGATATATTTTTAGCTTATATTCATTTCAAAGGGGTGGAGTTACATCGAGGGGGGATACATTCTAAAACAAAGCATGCAAATGTAGGCATTACCAATCCAATGGAATCAGCATAAACTATTCAAATGCTGATAGTGGCCAGGAACTCTGGAGCCAAAAGCCATCCCAGAGCCATTAAAGAAAGTCTCCCCTACAGTTAATCCAATCAACCTAACGATTCAACATCTAGGCTGAAAGGTGAGAATCTCAGTGATCTGAGAAAACAGGAAAACAGGCCTAGCAGGACAGGAAATTCTTGAAATCAGTCTACTAAACTTTATCAGTTTATACTATTGGAGTGGAAACCTAAATTAAACATTTGATAAATTTGTAACACGTCAATAACTATATACATTATACTTTTCAGAGGACCGACATTTCTGTATTTAAAATCCTTTTTTTTTTAATTGATTTAATGTAATATTCTAATTTTCTGAGATTTTGAATTTGGTGTTTTCATAAGCTGTAAGCCATAATCATCAAAATTATAACTTTTGCACGATATTCACATTTTTCGAGAATAACTAAAAATCTACAAATGCCAACCAATGTTTTTTTTTTATGTATGTCATTGACATAAGATTACAAAAAAAGAAAAGAACTGGATGCTCTATAATAAAGATGCTCTATTTGTTAAATATGACAAATAATTGTGTCTGGTTGATCCAGCCGTTACACTGCTATTCTTTAATAATCAGAACGATTTTTAGAGCTAAATCTTTATCATCCATGCCTGTATTCTTCATGCACTTGTTATTAAGATAGAGTTATTGATGTGTTCAGTCACTGTGGCCCTTTGTCCCAGAATGCCCCACCCGCGCCCGCTGATAAAGGGCTCGTATATAGACACTGTGCTTTAGGCTAAACAGGATCTGGTGTTGTTTCTGGACTCCATGTGTTATCACAGAAATGATGAAGTGGACGTTTCGAGTGAATGAACGTACAAAACTGTGGATAGATATGATGAATGATGAATAGACAAAAGGTTCAAATGCAGTTTAGTTTACGTGACCATAGAGTTGAACAAAACACATTAGTGCATGACCTCAATTTTTTGTTTAAACATTTTATGAAATAAAATAAACATTTCACATGTATGTTTAGCAAAAGTAAAATGTAACTCGATGAACAAAAAGGATAATAATAATAAGATTATTATTGGTCCCACTTTATATTAAGTGGCTTTAAGTACTATGTACTTACATCGAAAAATAAGTACAATGTAAAAACATGTATGTAACCATTGTATCAAATTATTCATTTCAATGTACGTACATAGTACTTAAAGCCACTTAATATAAAGTGGGACCTTATTATTTAATAATATATATATTATTATTCGCAGCAATGCCTTATATCAGAAATGGAAAGTTTCCATGGATGTTAAAGGTTCTCCGTGGAACTATTAAATGAACGTAACCTTTATTTTTAAGAGGTACATGCACTAAAACAATTAAAACTAAACATAGAAATGTATATTTATATTAGACATAGATCACCCAAGGTATATTTGTGATTCATTTTTACTGTGTGATTATGGAGGGCAACATCAGAGGAGCTCAACTTCTTTCACTCACACCATTGACCTCTGCCTTATAATACATGTTTCTTGGGCTACAATTATGCACATGCTTGTTTATAGTTCAACAAGTTCTAGTAGTTCAAGTTCCCTGAAAAAGCCGAAAATGTGCCGTGTCACTGCCGCCATCTGATCTGATCTGAGTGAGTGGCTTTAGACTGAAGCAGTTCTGCAGGTTTCATCATTGTTCTCCACACGTGTCCAGATTAAAGGGAAAATGCTTTGTAAAATCTTGTATGATCGGATAGTTTAATGGTGCATTTTTTTTTTTTTTTTGTATGCCATGAAATGGTACCAAATCCAGAACTAACAGATTTGTTTCAGCTGTATTTATAATCAGTGTAGAAAGGAGAAGCTATTGCAGTTTGTGCAGAAAAATGTTCCCTAAACAACATTTTAAACAAACACTTTATTACACACAATAATTGTGCAACTTTTTTTCTTCTCCTGAAGTTGCTGTTTGAATCGACACTTCTTCAACAAATTGCAAAATAGATACTTTTCTTTAAAAGAGAACAGATACATTTCTTTATTTTTTTTTTAAAACAAATACAGTACAAAAACATTGTTGAAACCGCTTTTGAGTGTGTGTGGTGATAACAGACAGGTGTGTGTTAGCGTCCCCTACGTTAATAACTAATGATCTTTACAACGGAAGTGAATCAATCAAAACTAACTTTATCTGGACAATAACTTTATTCTAGATCTGCTGTAAAGCCAAAACAATCTGTGTGACTGTAATCTCCTGTTATCACTGTAAAGCTGCGTTTAAACTATAGGCTATTGTTAAAAGCGCTGTATAAATGAAGCAGACCTATACCAAAAGAGAAACGGCAACAACAAAAAATACTGCAGTACATCAGGCTTGTGCAAAATTCTGAATTTCAGAATTGGCCTGCATTCAATTCATGAATTTGAATGACAATTCACAGAAATCCCACAACAGAAGGACTGTGATGAATCCCACATTAATGTTTAATAAGGTTACTTTGGAAATGTAATTGCTTACTGTAATTAGTTACCCATTATAAATGTGGTTTGGGTTATTTCTTTATCAATGCAAAGCAATTTCCTTTTAATTAGATTATTAACATTTTACCTCAGTAATACAAATAAATATAATTACCTTAATTTTGTAATTTAATAACATAATTGCATTACACGTGACTAGTCACTCCTCAACCCTGCATACATTTTGTTCTAAAATATAGATGATGATCAAATTCTTGAAATAAATGACCCCCTCAATGTTGTTTAATAAATTCTGTTCCAGTTTTCATTTTAAAGTAATCAAATAACACAAAGTGCATAATGCAATCATATCTGACATACACTGTAAAGCTTCATTGTTAAACACTTAATTTAAAGAATTTTTATTTGAATTGCAATTCTGCTTCCTTTAATTCAAATTCGAATTGTAATTCTAGATCCTGTTTTTGACATCAATTCAAATTCAAGAATTGAATTCTGAATTCTCCATTCAATTCTGAATTGTGCACAAGCCTGATGTACATATTTCACAGCACCGTGTACAGTGTGTGTGTGTATTCAACTCATGCCACACAACTTCTCGCTGACGTCCCACAGCTTCTGGGCGACGCGGTCGTCCCTGGCCTCGGGCTTGACCCGCACCGGCTGGCAGTCGGAGAAGTAGCGCCCGCTCAGGGGCTCGAGGTCCTCCTGCAGGGCGCAGTACAGCGTCGTCTGAGCGCCCGACACCGGGTCCGTCGCCCCGAACCACCGCACCACGGCTTTCAGGACACGCGTTCTCCACTCGTTGATGTCACGGCCCAGCTCTGAGTTCACCGACCCTGAAGACCATCACACACGGGAAACACACTGTTAGGAGGAGGGAGACTGGCTCTGATCTGAGGCAAGACACACCGGAGAACACAGTCCAAACAAAGGTTCTTCACTGGCAGTGATGGTTCCATAAAGAATCTTTAACATCCATGGAATCTGGAAATGGATCTTAAAAGGTTTATTAAAGGATTAGTTCACTTTTTAAAAAAATGTTTGCTGTTACGTCCTGAGGACGTATTATTTGATATGTATTATAGTTTGTTAAATATTATTGTTTTTTGTGATGTGTTCTGTCTCTCTTCAGTCCACCCCTGAGGCTCGAGTGTTTCGCAGCTGTCGACTGAACATTGCTGGAGGAGCTTCACTTCTCCCCGGCACCAGACTGGTGTTGGTGTTAAACTGGTGTGTTGACCCGGTCTGTTGAAGACTACCTTTGTCTCTGTGTGTGTGTGTGTGTGTGTGTGTGTGTGTGTGTGCGTGCTTAGGTGTAGAAAATTAGCAAGTAGGTTTGCTTTCACGTAGTGACTTTTTCAAACTTCAAACTTTTCTTTGTAACTTTGTTCCGGTGATTAAAAGGTATTGTATGTAAAATCTTACGTTTATGTTTTCTTTTATTCGTTATGGGGAACGGTAGGGGGATTGAGTCACCTTTTTATTTTTCAACTCGTTCATCTCTGTTTCTTGTCAGTCAGGGAGTGGAGGGAAGCACGTGTTGTTTATTTCTTTTTCTTTTACCTGTATAGGTCATTTAGTTCTCCTTCCAACAGTAAGTATCTTTTGTTTGTTGTTTTGGTGGCCTTTTCCTGTAGATTAAATTCCCCATTTTCTTTGTCTAAATACAATAAACCTTTTGTTTGGTTTACATCAAGTGTTGGCTCACATTTCTGGGGCAGAGGACTGAAGGGAACCTTCACGTTATTATTTAATGTGTTACATTATAATTTTCTAAATATCAATCATTTATCAAACAAGTATTCATTACTTCAATGAGCTCATTGTATCTGCATTAAATTACTACATTGTTTAAATGAATAAATGTTTAGCTAACTGTGACTTTGTATATGTACGTTTCTGAAATACATAACTTAGACAGTTTCCTCTGATAACAGATCATTTTACGGTGTCCTTGTTACATATGTTACATGTACTTACCGTAGTAATAACAGTAAATTATGCATAATTACATGCAACTAACCCTGAACCTAATCCTACTCTATCCCTATAGTACATGTAGTTACTTAATATTACTCTGTACTTAAATATATAATTACACGGTAACAAGGACACCTTAAAATAAAGTGTGACCCAGATCACTCCAAATTGTAATATGGACTCATGCATTTTCTGTAAAGCTGCTTTGACGTGTGTATTGTGAAAAGCGCTGTAGAAATAACCGTGATTGATGGTGACCTGGATGAAGGCTGTAACACGTGACGCCGGTTCCCTGCAGTCTCTTGGCCAGCTGGTGTGTGAAGAGCACGTTACAGAGCTTGCTGTGAGTGTAGGCCCTGAATAAATCCGCGTCGGATGACCCCAGACTGAGCTTCTTGTGTGTGTTGATGCAGTCGAAGTCAATGGTGCCCAGATCGTGGCCGCACGACGACACGTTGACCACCCGGCTCGGCGCACACTCCTGGAGACGCTTCAGCAGGAGATTGGTCAGCAGGAACGGCCCGATGTGATTGACCCCGAGGATCATCCCAAGGCCATCTTCAGTGCGTCCTGGAGCGGCCAATCCTGGACAACACACATACACACACACACAGACAGACACACACACAGACAGACAGACACACACACACACACACACACAGACACACACACACACACACACACACACACACACACAGACAGACACACACACACACACACACAGACAGACACACACACAGACAGACAGACACACACACAGACAGACAGACACACACACACAGACACACACACACACAGACAGACACACACACACATACACAGACAGACAGACAGACACACACAGACACACACAGACAGACAGACACACACAGACAGACACACACACACAGACAGACACACACAGGCACACAAACAGACAGACACACACACAGACAGACAGACACACACACAGACACAACACACACAGACAGACACACACACACAGACAGACACACACAGACAGACAGACACACAGAGACAGACACACACAGACAGACACACACATGCACACACAGACAGACAGACACACGCACACACACACACAGACAGACACACACACAGACACAACACACACAGACAGACACACACACAGAGACAGACACACACAGACAGACACACACAGGCACACAGATGCACACACACAGACAGACAGACACACGCACACACACACACACACACAGACAGACACACACACACACAAAACGGGTATCATTCATGATGTTGGTGGTCAAACGTTTGGAACCAAAAACTGTTCTGCTCACCAAAGCTGCATTTATCTGATCACAAATACAGTAAAACAGTGAAACATTATTCCAGTTTAAATCATCTGTTTTCTATGTGAATATACAGTAAAGTGTAATTTATTCCTGTGATCAAAGCTGAATGTTCATCTTCATTACTCCAGTCTTCAGTGTCACATGATCCTTCACAAATCAGGAGAATATGATGATTTGATGATCAAGAAACATTTATGATTATTATCAGTGCTGAAAAGACAATTAATAAAAAGGTATTAAATTTATCAAATTGAAAGTAAACTAATAAGAATTGAGCAGCATATTAGAATTATTTCGAAGGATCATGTGACACTGAAGATTTGTCACTGAAGTTTTATATGTGGGTTTAAAATGTAATTATGTTTGTTTTTCTCTAGACTTTGTGTCCGAGTTTCACCTGCGTTATTAATAAGCAGGTCCAGTCTGCGCTCGGCCTTCAGGAAGTCCTCGGCAAAACAGCAGATTGATTTCTGACTCGCAAGATCCAGTTGCATGAAGATCACATTCTCATTTCCAGTTTCCTATAAGGAAAGTATTATAATGTTCTATCATTTACAATGTTTGTGCAATAGATAGTAAGTAAAGCAGTGTACAAATGTGTCATTCATAAAAAATATTACTAATAGTTATCAACATAGTTATTTGATAACTTTTTAGCAGTTATTAATTTATTTGTATTGCAAGTTTTCTGAAATATTTAAAAATGGAATAGGCATAATTCACATTTACAGAGCATTAATCTGAACGATTGATAACATGAACAGTTTTGTTTTGTTGACATATTAGAGGTAAAGGTTTTTACTGAGGGAATTTTTTCATAAATCAGACAATACTGTCAACAGGCAAAAAAAAATACATTTCACCATGTTTTTATAGATTGAACTGTAATATAAATTCAGATAAATGATATATTAACAAACCCTTCTATAAAAACCTTCAGAATATAGATAGGAATTAAACTGTAAAGTGTGGAGCATGTTCTGCTGAAGTGGAGAAAAAACTCGCAGACTATATGGATTATAGTTTAAAGATAGACGCAAATAGAGAAAAAAATATTTTTTTCTAGTCTGAAACAACACATTATGAAAGTCAAATATCTGAAAATCAACATGTGCATTGAAAAACATTGTTTGTGACTGTAGTGTCTCGCCATAGTATGATGATGTTTATTAGTAAATTAATTAATTCAAAAGTTTTGACAAAATATAGTATTCACATATTGCACATATTGAACAAGTGTTACAATGTGGAAAAAACCCCACAAAAAGTATAAAAAGAAATAGGGAAATTTTTAGAGACTGCGTCAGTAAAGTCAATAAATTGTAGTCCAATGCAATAACATTAACAAGCATTTTTGGGTACGGGAAAATCCTCTCTGGGTCAAAATGACCTTAACACAATTTAAGGATTTATGACACAAGAATTGTTTTGAGCACATATATACGAACACATATAAACCTTCCATACGAACACACATATAAACCTTCTCTGTGACAACATGCCCCACTATAGGGTCAGTACGAACACATACACTCACCTAAAGGATTATTAGGAACACCTGTTCAATTTCTCATTAAAGCAATTATCTAATCAACCAATCACATGGCAGTTGCTTCAATGCATTTAGGGGTGTGGTCCTGGTCAAGACGATCTCCTGAACTCCAAACTGAATGTCAGAATGGGAAATTAAGGTGATTTAAGCCATTTTGAGCGTGGCATGGTTGTTGGTGCCAGACGGGCCGGTCTGAGTATTTCACAATCTGCTCAGTTACTGGGATTTTCACGCTCAACCATTTCTAGGGTTTACAAAGAATGGTGTGAAAAGGGAAAAACATCCAGTATGCGGCAGTCCTGTGGGCGAAAATGCCTTGTTGATGCTAGAGGTCAGAGGAGAATGGGCCGACTGATTCAAGCTGATAGAAGAGCAACTTTGACTGAAATAACCACTCGTTACAATCGAGGTATGCAGCAAAGCATTTGTGAAGCCACAACACGCACAACCTTGAGGCGGATGGGCTACAACAGCAGAAGACCCCACCGGGTACCACTCATCTCCACTACAAATAGGAAAAAGAGGCTACAATTTGCAAGAGCTCACCAAAATTGGACAGTTGAAGACTGGAAAAATGTTGCCTGGTCTGATGAGTCTCGATTTCTGTTGAGACATTCAGATGGTAGAGTCAGAATTTGGCGTAAACAGAATGAGAACATGGATCCATCATGCCTTGTTACCACTGTGCAGGCTGGTGGTGGTGGTGGTGTAATGGTGTGGGGGATGTTTTCTTGGCACACTTTAGGCCCCTTAGTGCCAATTGGGCATCGTTTAAATGCCATGGCCTACCTGACCATTGTTTCTGACCATGTCCATCCCTTTATGGCCACCATGTACCCATCTTCTACTTCCAGCAGGATAATGCACCATGTCACAAAGCTCGAATAATTTTAAATTGGTTTCTTGAACATGACAATGAGTTCACTGTACTAAAATGGCCCCCACAGTCACCAGATCTCAACCCAATAGAGCATCTTTGGGATGTGGTGGAACGGGAGCTTCGTGCCCTGGATGTGCATCCCACAAATCTCCATCAACTGCAAGATGCTATCCTATCAATATGGGCCAACATTTCTAAAGAATGCTTTCAGCACCTTGTTGAATCAATGCCACGTAGAATTAAGGCAGTTCTGAAGGCGAAAGGGGGTCAAACACAGTATTAGTATGGTGTTCCTAATAATCCTTTAGGTGAGTGTATAAACCTTCTCTGTGACAACGTGCCCCACTATTGGGTCAGTACGAACTCACATAAACCTTCCCTGTGACAACATGCCCCGGTGTTCCTCACACTCACCCTCCTGATCTCTCGAGCCGCTTCTTCTCCTCTCTGTTTGCTTCGACAGGCCAGAATCACTCGTCCTCCTCTCGCTGCCAACGCACACGCAGTCGCTTTCCCAATCCCAGTGTTCCCACCTGCCACACCACAGATGCTGCTATTATCATTATGACACATGAATATGTGTTCTGTATGAGTCAGCGTGGAGAATCATGGCTTCATGTGAAGTATTTGGACTCATGAACCTCATTTAACACTCAAC
>JAULUF010000052.1:230000-290000 GCA_031834385.1 Semotilus atromaculatus
CTGACCAAAAGAGTCCCAATAATTCCGTGGTAAGAAATTAATTTAATGTTCCTCAACGTTAATTGTTAACCATTTTTTAAATGTCTGAATAAAATTTAAATGAAAAAAAACGTACTGTTGAATATATATCTTCAATCACATGTATGGCCAGACATCACTTCTGACAACTACTGTATAACTACGTTCACTAAAAGATTATTTAATGTGTAATGTGTTAATGTAATGCTTAGTGATCCTAATGTGTGATGTTACTGCGCATGCGTAAAAATGTTGTGGGTGGAGCCACAGTCTCACGGAACTCTTTACGATTGGTCATATTCAAAGTTCGCGTATGCGGAATTTATTTAATATTTATGAGTGGGCTTTCGTTTTTGGTATATAAAAAATTGCTTAATGAATAGCCTAATGCTTTAACCGTAAACTGCGCGCTCCCTCCCTGCAAAAGAAACCATACCTCCTCATTACAAAAACCCTACCTGTATTTCAGTTTCTATTTCACAAGGAAATTAAAGTATCGGACAGCACACCTGTAAGTTCTTTACTTTATTCCCATTAATTGCATATATCTTTGCTTTTTAAGTGATCTTTTAAAAAAGTTCTGAATGTTTTGGAGTGTTTTTAATGACGACTGGATTTAGATAACAAGACGTGACTCTGTGTAAACGCCACTTACGAGTCTCTCTGTGTGTGTGTGTGTGTGTGTGTGTGTGTCTTGTTTTGGACATTTCTGAGACGATCTAAGACTAAAGCTTATCGTATTATAGAAGAAGAGTAACATTAAACTTCTTTCATAATGTGTCATGGGCAATGAAGAGAAACTGCCTGACCTACTTTTTGGGTTACTGCAATTTTCAAGTAACAATGAATCACCCAGTCTTCATTCATCATCTGTACAAGCTGTTAAATGTTTGTATATCTTATGAGAATGATATTTGTGTTCATCGTGACTTCACGATCATCTAAATCTAGAAAGAAGCAAACAAGTTATCTCTTAGCATTTTAAGGGAACTTGTCACACCTGTAGTTTATTTTAGGAAATGTCTTTGAAACCAGTTTGTTTGGTTTTTGACACAACAAAAACTCAAGTTTGACATAAACAGAATATATAATTATATGTATAGTTGGGTAACGATTTTAATGACAAAACCATGGCGGAAGGATATAAAGCAGGATGTGACACAACATTTACAGATAAACTGTAACTCACCCATGCTACATTTCTTGGAATTGCAAGAATACAGAATGCTTAATAAATAATACCTATATATATATATATATATATATATATATATATATATTAATTGCTGGAAATGTATAGCATTATTAATCAGTAGATCTGTTTCTTTTGTGTTCTCTTAGTGACCATGTCGGACGGAAAACCCAGCGGTGAAGACACTGTGGACGCCAGAATAGGGAAGGCACAAAAGTATGTGTTTGATTTGGATGGAAATTCATTCATTCATATAATTACAAGAAACCGTCGATGGATATGTAGGTCATAATTAGAAAGACCCATTGTTGATTGAGGAATAATTGAGAAAATCATCCAAAATGTTGAAGTCCCCCTGTTGTCAATAATTTTATCCCTGTTAAAACTCATCTTTGATCACCAAAATGACCAGTTTTTTCCTTGAAAAAAAATGTTCATGCCTTCAAATATCTTGAATGTAACTCGACACCCTTGCCTCATTTAGTATGCGCAGTTCTATGAATATGCAAATGAGCCCCGCCTCCACTCACTCACTCCCTCAGAGATCCACTGGTTGACGATCACACGTTGATCTGATTGGTTACAAGGTCGTTTGTGACGTCAGAAACACCAGCGATTTCACACCGTGTTTTTGAGACTGTCTTTGGTTCACTGCAGTTTTAAGGAGGAAATACTCAGCAATGCTGTCGACTTATGAACTTACACATGGTTTAAGCATATTAAAAACACCACATAGACATATAAACAACATTAAACGCTGGATTTTCTCCACAGGGGGACTTTTTATGGGATGATTAATCAGTTGAATAGTGCAAAACCACAAAAGGCCAGCAAAACAGAAAGGAACAAAATTAGTAAATGTGGAAAATATTACTGGAGGAAATGAAGGGGAAAACACATCCATAGAACCGCAAAACCGGTTTGTTAGTTTTGAAGCCACACATATTTAAATCACCGCTCATAAGAAGAAAAACCAACACATGTGAACAACTGCCTCAGTATTTCAATCAACAGCGGGTTATTCTAAAATGCTTAAACACTTAATGTACTAAACCAGTGCTATTAAAACATCAAATTCTATATTTAATATGCATCATCAAAACGCTTAACAAGAAACGGTGTGTTTTGTTCATATTCTGGGTTCATCTGCTTGCCTGTTTACAGGATGCATTATTAATAAGATGTTTATTGAATTTGGTATTTTGATATCACTGTCTTTCTACGTTAGTATTTAATACAAACATGTCTGGCGGTCAATGGAGAAAAGTCTTGTTTTGCCCTCCAGGTACGATTGGAGCGTGACGTCACATGAAAACTGTGAACTGTGTTTAAGTTAAAGTCTTGACTTTAGCAGAAGAGCTGCTGAGTGACTGGATTTAATACTGGAAACTGTGAAAACACGAGTAAAACAAACGATTATCAGTTTAAACTAAAGGTTGGACTCGATATAGTGTTTCTTACAACTCACCAAAGATCCAGAGATCATGGATATTGGCATGCAGTCAGTAATCATGTTTCCTGACATTTATATAAGCCTAATTTCAACCCCGGGGAAATACATAAAGCAAATTTGCCTGTGAACGCTTTATATAATAAATACAATATAGATCTACATCCATGTGATCACTTATATCAATGTTATATCATCAAGCCCTAAAACTTGTGTAGTTTTTGTCAGTATTTATTTAAAAACCTCAAATTAAGCAGAATTTATTGAATTGATGAGTTGTCAATACAATATATAAAAATGCAATATATAGTTTATGATTTTACCCCTAAATTCAGCATATTGACACACCAACTGCAAATCCAGCTTTCTCTGCCTGGATCCAGTTGTTTCTGTGAATTGCGGATGCAAATATAAAAACATACCTCAGATTTCTTGCCAAATCTAGTTGTACAGTCAATCTTAAAGCTCTTTCCCGTTTTATGTGTGTTTTCGCTCAAAACAAGTCTCCATTGGCTTTGCATTGTGTGACGCTGCCTCCTTGCCGTTTCTGACCTATAACAAAAAACAAAACCATGTATAAAAGCTGCTATGTGACATGTGTACAGCAAACAAGCTAAACAACCCAGAAATACATTATTATAAGCTGTCGACCCCAAAAACGAGCGTTTAAGGACACAAAAGTGGAGAAAGGCAATTGAGACAGAGCGCAACATGTCTCATTACTCTGAGAACTAACTTACGCCACTGAGGAGAACGTAATCGGCGACAGGATAGCTTAGCTTACAGAAATATAATATATAAAACTGATATTTGGATATTTGACTTGCACACATAGTGTATTTTTAGTGCATACTGAGTGTCAGAATCCCACAATACCCATTCGTTCCAGCCTGAATCCACTTTTGTGTGCTTAAACGCTCGTTTTTGGGGTCGACAGCTTTT
Organism: Semotilus atromaculatus; assembly: GCA_031834385.1. Lineage (NCBI taxonomy): Eukaryota > Metazoa > Chordata > Actinopteri > Cypriniformes > Leuciscidae > Semotilus > Semotilus atromaculatus. Next base: position 233,603 of record JAULUF010000052.1, read on the forward strand.
AAAACACGTATTTCTGGGTTTTCTAGCTTGTTTGCTGTACACATGTCACATAGCAGCTTTTAGATATTGTTCTGTTTTTTGTTATAAGTCAGAAATGACAAGGAGGCAGCTTCACAATGCAGAGTCAATGGAGACTGTTGGATTGTGGGCGTGGTTTCAGATTATGATGCGTGTCGCTCTGTCTCTATTGGTGGATCTCGTGTGAGTGACAGGTTGCCCCGCACTCCAGAAGTGTTTCACCCTGATATACGTCAATACGGAAGAAAAGACAAGCAAAATTTCCGTTTCATGCCACTTCTCATTTTGAAGTTAATGAAAGTATCTTAGTTTTACCTAACAACTTCCTGAAGTGACTGAAGTCAATAATTTCCACTTAAATAGGAATGACTCATAAAAGTATTTTCTCTCGCAGGACTTCGTTTCTCACAGATGCCGGAGTCGATCAAACCGATGCTAAACCACGTTCTGATGCTTTCCAGTACAACATGAACTACAGCAGTCTGGGACAATGTGTGATCATCAACAACAAGAACTTCCACAGAAAAACAGGTAAGAGCTGGGAAGCACACACAGGTTTAAAGGGTCATGAAACCCCAAAACATGTTTTGAGATATGAACACATCACTGAAAACACTAAAAACACTCCAATACATTATTTTTGCGTTTTTCTGAGCAATTTTTGTTCTTCCGGGTTGAAAAGCAGGGAATGTGAGGTGCCTTCGGAGCGTGTGATTGGCTGTCGGCTCGAGTCTACATCAGCTGACCCTCGAGCTAATCTCTGCATTTATTCATGAGAAAGAGCTCGTTCAATCCAATCACTGCGCTGTATTTCACATTACTATTATAACATTATTATTACGCATTATTATTATTATTTTATGGTCATATTTCATATACTCTAAACATGAACCAATTATTCTGATACACAGAAGACAATTATGTAGACCTGAAATTTCAAAGAACAAAAAAGCAATTATGCCTTTATTATTTCTGTTAAACTGATGTGTTATTTGTTCAGAGACTGTCGTGCCCGTAAATGTAGCCTAATGAACATATTATTAAACCTTTTAAATGTTCTACCGCGTTTCTCCCTCGTTTTTGCAGTTTGTTATATAGGTTTATTTTTTTAAGTGCATCAAGGTGCCCTCAACTCTGTTTTTTCCCCCTCAGTGGTCATATATATTCATGTGTCTGGCTGTGTTTTATTGGTTGTTTTTCCCCACAACACTCCCACTTTTCCAGTTTTCACACCCATTTCTAGAGACTTTTTGAAACTCTCCGACCAGGCTTAAATAGAGGAGTTTTATGACACTTTAAAGGATTAGTTCACTTTAAAAAAAAACTTTAGCTGATAATTTCCTCCCCCCATGTCATCCAAGATGTCCATGTCTTTCTTTCTTCAGTCGAAAAGAAATGAAGGTTTTTGATGAAAACATTCCAGGATTTTTCTCCATATAATGGACCTCAACAGGACCCAAACGGTTCAAGGTCCAAATGACAGTTTCAGTGCAGCTTCAAAGGGCTTTAAACGACACCAGACGATGAATAAGGGTCTTATCTAGACAAACCATCGGCATTTCACTAATAAATAAAACAGTTTCAGTTTTATAAGCACAAATGCTCGCCTTGCTCTGTTCTGTGATGCGCGTTCGTGACTCACGTAATACGCAATTACGTTGAAAAGGTCACGCTTCTGTCCTGACGAAAATGTTCTTTTAGCCTTTTTAATATTAAAACCCCCAGGATACGCACACGAAATGGGCATTTAAACGATAAACTGACACAAAGACATTTGAATATGTGTATATGGTCCTCCTTCCTCACATTCGTAAACACTGACTCGGTACTTCCGCCGACGCGTGACCTTTTCAACGTAATTGCGTTATTTTTTAAATGACAATCATTTCGCTAGATAAGACCCTTATTCATCGTCTGGTGTCGTTTAAAGCCCTTTGAAGCTGCACTGAAACTGTCATTTGGACCTTGAACCGTTTGGGTCCTGTTGAAGTCCATTATATGGAGAAAAATCCTGGAATGTTTTCATCAAAAACCTTCATTTCTTTTCGACTGAAGAAAGAAAGACATGGACATCTTGGATGACATGGGGGGAGTAAATTATCAGCAAAAGTTTTTTTTAAAAGTGAACTAACCCTTTAAGGGTTTAGTTCAGGCATTTGTTTGTCCTAATTTGAATCTCTTTTAAACAGCGATGGGAGTTCGTACCGGGACAGACGAGGATGCAAAGAATGCGATGGCGACCTTCTCAAAGCTAGGCTTCAAAGTCAATACTAGAAATGATCAAACTGTCTTAGAGATGACGCATTGGTTAACTAAAGGTATGTTTTGCATCACCGATTCATTAGAATAATTGAATGGCTGGTAAACTCACGACGTCTTCCATCCTCAGTGTCTCGGGAGGATCACAGTAAGTCGGCCATGTTTGTGTGTGTGTTGTTGAGTCACGGAGACGACGGGATGATTTACGGCACGGATGGTGCTATACCACTGAAGACACTGTTCGAGCTCTTCAGAGGAGATCGCTGCGCTTCACTGGTGGGGAAACCCAAGCTTTTCTTCATTCAGGTGAGCGTCATGATAATAGATGCAATGGTTTCTTGCGCAAAATGCTCATCTTGCCGACAATGTTATCTTTGGTATAATTGGTATTATAACGTATCGTCTGAGGATGAAGAAGATAGGCGATGTACACCGCCGTTCAAAAGTTTGGGATCTGTGAGATTTTTTATGTGTTTTAAATAAGTCTCTTCTGCTCACCAAGGATGCATTTATTTTATAACAAATAGAAAAAAAATATTGGTGATAAAAATGCTAATCTGAACGCATAGCGGACCAGGACTAAATGTTTTTTTTTTTTTTGGTCCGGACCAAGTGGTTATGGTAAGAGGCGGGGCATTTCCCAAACACGCTGGAAGCGCTCGACCAATCACAACACACTGATCCAGCCGACCAATCAGAGCACAGTGTGCTTTTCAGAAGGAGGGGCTTCATAGAGACAGGAAGTAAACAGAGTGTTACTGACAGACTGGGAAGAGAGGAGCCGCAACAATGGAGAATATGAGGAAAATAATCAACATTACAGCAGGAAAACCTGTTCTAGTAGAGCCTGAAACAACATCAAGACTCTGTAAAAGGGTATAAAAGGTCCTCTTTAAAGTTGTCCTTTAGTCAATAATTATATCTCTTAAAACTCATCTTTGATCACCAAAATGACATTTAAATGTTTTTCCTTTCTTCATGCCTTAAAATATCTTGAATGTAACTCGACACCCTTGCCTCATTTAGTATGCGCGGTTCTATAGATATGCAATTGAGCCCCGCCTCCACTCACTCACTCCCTCACTCAGAGATCCACTGGTTGACGATCACACGTTGATCTGATTGGTTACAAGGTCGTTTGTGACGTCAGAAACGTGTTTTTGAGACTGTCTTTGGTTCACTGCAGTTTTAAGGAGGAAATACTCAGCAATGCTGTCGACTTATGAACTTACACATGGTTTAAGCATATTAAAAACATGCTGGATTTTACTTTAGAGTGTTGCTTTAGTTGCTCTTACACAGATGTGTGTGTCCAGGCTTGTCGAGGCACAGATCTGGACTCTGGCGTTGAAACAGATGGTGAAAGTGACGGGGAAACAAACAGAATTCCCGTGGAGGCCGATTTTCTGTACGCGTACTCCGCGGCACCAGGTATCTAATGTCCCTCTCGATGCCGTTTCCTCAGACACAAATGCACTCGCCGTCAAACGTGTGTTTTCTGTGTCTCCTCAGGGTATTTCTCCTGGAGGAACGTCACTCAGGGTTCCTGGTTCATCTCCTCGCTCTGTGAGATGCTGTCAAAATACGGCAAGCAACTGGAGATCATGCAGGTCATGACACGTGTCAACCACAAGGTGGCGCTCGACTTCGAATCCTCCACCAATATGCCAGGGTTCGGTGGCAAGAAACAGATCCCGTGCATTGTGTCTATGCTGACCAAAGAACTCTACTTCCCTAAATAATTCATCTCTATTTTACTAAGTTGCAATCTGATAAGAACACTTTTTAAATAATTGTTATTGTATGTACAGTCAAAAAAAAATTTATTCAGACACCATTACAGTTTATTCGCTATAGTTTAGAAAATGGGGATAAAATATGAACTCAGAGTTATTAAATCAGTTGATATTTCAGTGGTTTTGTCCGTCCTTCTGTTAGACTCTCACACATGAATTATGTTGAATATCTGTCAGCTGTTAAATTTACACAATTACATAATACCAGTTTAGCTCAACCAGTGACCAAGAAATGTTTAATATTGTTCAGTCTGTGTGTAAAAAGAGCATTAGTTATTAAAGAAAAAACACTTCAGAAAAACATGATCAGCTCAAAGTGTCGGAATAACCAGTCAAATTTGGGACCAAAAATGATTCACTGTATGAAGAATTTTTGGGTTTAAATACTTTATTTTGCTCTCCTCGCTTACATAAATGAACTATAGTCTCCTGCACACACTAGTAAAAAACATAAAAAATATATCTGGTGTCTGAATAATTTTTTGTTTGACTGTAAAAATAAAGGGATGAATGGGATTGTCTGATCAGGAGTGTTTGAATGACTATATAGTCTTTTTAGTTATGGTGTGGGAAGAAATGTTTACAGTGCTGTTTTTAATCTTTATATGCACATGCCAGTCAATAATGTCTGTCATTATTTAAGCCTCAACTGAATATGTGCGTTGTTTAGTCTATGAAAGTTCACAGTTGTCAGGTTTCATGCATTAAAGACTATTTTACAGGAAGAAGATGTGAATATAAACATTAGCACAATTTTAATGATGATAAATAAACATTTTACTTTGGTATTCAATTTGTGTGCATTTTGTATCTTTGAGTTGAGCAAATACTGAAGAGAAGAGAAGAGAAATTTCAAAAACAAGATAAAAAGTGTGTGTGTGAGAGAGTATCAAATCATATTATCCTGATTTCTGAAGGATCATGTGACACTGAAGACTGGAGTAATGATGATGAACATATTCAGCTTTGATCACAGGAATAAATTACACTTTATATATTCACAGAAAACAGATGATTTACATTTAAATAATATTTCACAATATTACTAATTTGATCAAATGGAGCATTGGGGAGCAAACAAGACTTCTTTAAAAAATAAAAATAAAAAAAAACCGATTTAATCTGTAAATTCTGATCTAAAAGCAGCAGTTTAAATTAATAAATACGGCCAAATAATCTGACCATAAGTGTTTCTTTCAAAAATAACGTTTGAAAGGCAGTGTATAAAGTGTACATGTGTAGGCTACAAACATATATATTTAAAAAAATATATATATATTTTGAAAACATTCTCGCTTTTCTCAGCATGCAGTTTTTCTTGTCTTTTTTTATATAGAGATTTTATATATATATATATATATATATTAATCTTTATTAAATCTTAACAATACAAACAATAAAATCACACACACAGAGTAATTTTTTCCCCACTTTATTTCGAAAGATTTTACATTTTTTACATTTGAACCAAAAATAACTTAAAATACCAAACAGATAGACCAACCAAACAAGAAATGAATATCTATAATGTGAAGCCATAATACAATGAATCATGTTCCTTAGTTACATATTAAGTGAAATTTGTATATATATTCTATAATATAAATGGCATCTATTTATCAAAGAAAGTTTTCCATTTCTTCCAGTAACCTTTCCCTTTTTCCGAAGCATGCCTTAAGAAAAAGGTCCGTTTCTCCATGTTGTAATAGCGTATGACACGCCAATTCGTATTTCCATTTTTGGCGTGCTATCAACACGCATAATCGCTTTTCAGCGTGTTTATCAACGCCATTGACTTAACGTTACATTACTATATATAAATATATGACCTACCCCAACGACGTCCCTAAACCTACCCGTCACTTGGGTTATTAGCATTTATGACTCTTCCCCTACCATCCTAGGGAAAAAAATATCGCTCCCCAGATGTAGATTCATTTTGCTTAGTTTCGCTCGGAAATTTAACGGCGTACACATACACGCGGCGTGGACATACACGCGGATAGCTGAAAATGCGTATAGATAACACGCCACTTGATTTGAAAGTGGCGTGTATGTTTACGCAAAGTCATGATGTCATGTTGTAATTTCTATCCATTGCGATGAAGTATGTTCAGCCATTTACGTGTAATGGCCTTCTTGCTTGATGCTTGTAAGATTTGTAGCAGATATCTGTCTTCCTTTCTTGTCCCATTTGGTATATTTCCAAGGTAAAAAACACAGAAAAGGTCTTAGTCCCAAATATCATTTTTATATATCTCCTAATATCTGTCCAGTAGGGGACGATCTTAGAACATCCCCAAAAGATGCTGATTTCTGTCCACAGTTCCTCCAGCAATTACCGTGTTCAGAATTTTTAGTCTGCTGTTCTCTGATCTTTGGAGTAATGAAGTACCTTAATGTATTTTTCCAAGTATCTCTCCATAAGTCAGAGCTGGAAGTAGTAGCAATGGTTTCACATAGGCCTATATTTAACCAATCCTCCTCAGTTATATTCATTCCAATCTCATTTTCCCATCTTTGTTTAATATACATATGGAGAGCTTTTTCCCAGATTGTATAAGAGAATATACCGCGGAGACATGTTTTTTAGTGAGTTTCACACAGAGTCATTAATACAGAAAACAAAATATTAGACAAGAATAGAGCCAGGGGGAAGTATCAAATAAATACATTGAATATAGAGCATAACTGAATGGTTTTAGCAGCCTTCTTATTTTTTGAATCATAGATGGATTTGATATACTCAGCATGCAGTTTGCAGGTATTGATCCATCAGACTGACATCATTCCTCTGCGAACTCTCTCTTTTCACCGCTAGGTGGCGCGGTGTTCCAGATCAGCTGAAAAACAAGGTGTGTTCCTGAGAAATGCAACAGAAAGCAGAACTACTCCCTGAAACCTTACCTTATATCTGTTTCAGTCTTGTTTCTCAACTCTCCGTCAAGCTGTTTCCTTTTTGTGTTGTTTGATGCAAAAATACATACAGAGGAAAACCTGGATGATTTAAGAAAAAAAGTGGGTTTTAGAAATGCTTTTTTGCAATTATAGAACTCTAGTAAAGACCGTGAGTCCAATGCATTATTTAAATGGTGTTTGTGTTGCTAGAGTTTGTGTGTTGCATCATTGCTGGGAGTTGCAGGGCTTGGCAGCAGAGATAAGATATGAGACTGTGTGTGTGTGTGTGTGGACACAATGAGGATAGTATTGCACAGCTATACCTTTAACTAACAACTTGCATTGCCTCTCGTCTCTAGAGCTCATGATTTTTTGCAAACGTCATTCCAGCTACAGTGATGGACTGAACTAATATGTGCACTTACACAAAAAAAAAAACACACAAAATGCGAATACAATTTTGAATACAGCAATACGCAACATCTGCACATAAATATATGTGATATATATATCACAACTGAACTCTCAGGAACATGAAACCTTGGGCATTTTTTCTATGCAAACACAACCAGCACTTCTGCACATTGCAGCTTCGCCTTTAAGAAGCAATAACGAAACAACGAGGAAGTGAAAATGAAATCGACTTTCGCATGTCAGCCTGCAGCCAATAAGCAGACCAGCTCAAAAACTACTATGGCAAAGACTTAGCTCATGAATATTAAGTAGGTCCAAAGACGTTGCTTGGGTTAAACTCTCTGGAGCGTCCAGTAAATGTGAACTTCAAAGTGCTTGATTCATTTACATGTAGTATTGCGATATAAACAATACATTCAGTCATATGTGTGACAGGGAATATTTAATACAATAAGGTGTCAGTGATGTTAATGAAAAAATAATAGCATATTTTTCACAATATATGTAATATTCATTTGCAATATCATATTTATTTTCCTTGTGTGGTAATGCAAAAAGATGTATATTATTTGTACAATTAATTTTCCCAGTTTATTTTTGGTAAAAGAAACCAACTTACAAACAAGTCTGCTTTTCAGCCAATCGGTGTGCGAACGTCTCTCTGCGTAATTAATATTCATGAGTTAAGCTTTCCCCATGACATCATTCCCGCCCACTTACTCTGTAGTTCATCCAATCAGCTCGCGAACGGCTCGCTACGTCGTTAATATTAATGAGACACCACTGCGCCATAGTAGGATTTGTAAACACGAAGTAAGCGCACAACACACTCACACACACGCACACTGGGGATTTCCACCCAAGCGCTTGTTTCCTTCACTTGTTTTGCTTTCGATCTGAAGAGCGAAATCAAACCCATTTGACTTTTCGTTTTGTTATCGAGAACTACAAATTGTCAAGACTCCTCAAAGACTATTTGCTTTTATTCCTGGAGTGATTTCCACGCGTCGCAGGTAATAACTCGCGTTTCCGCATGTATTTATGGGGGCTCGTATGAATATAAGTGCATGTTTATGCTGTAGGCCACGTAGAGTTGCTGGGGTGAGTATACAATCGAAAGTTAAGGGGTGTTTGGATCCAATGGGAATCAAGGAATGTTTATTTTCACTTTTGAGTTGACTTGACAACACTAACACACTTATTTGAGGAGGTTGAAGTCTTCTGGTTCAGTGTAGGCTACTGTAAGGTTGATTGGGCCACATTGGACGCCACAATGTCATTTTACAGTAAGTACAGTGCAGACCTAATGAATAACGTGTTTTATGATCAAATTATGTTGTTGAGAAGTTTGCATGGACTTGTGGATATTGTAATTGACTTACATGGACAAGTACAGGGTGTAACATTGGCACTGCAATGGAAAGAGTCTTTCATGGACTGGTACACCAATATCTGTATCCAAATCATGTCTGATAAGCTGATAAATATAGCTTGATATATGTTAAAAACGGGTTTCTTTAAGAAATAGAGCTCATAATCTAATGCTTTGCATTTATGTTGGCACTAGATGATGGCAAAAAAATCTAAATATAGGCAGAAACAGTGAAATATCCATTACAAGTGAGCTAAAAAATCACTAACATTTCAATCACAAATATATTTCATCATGCTTTTGTGTTTTGTGTGGTTTAATAGATTGTGTTTAAACAAAGTTGAATCATAATTCTGTAGTATGCAGTGAAATTCATGCACGTTGTTGTTCTATGCCTTTGTTCACTCTCACGTCTATAAGGACCATAAAAGCTCAAAGGTCTGAGCGACAAACGGATGATTTTAAAGAGTGAGTTTTCATTGTGATTAACTATAAACCTTTTTATGAGCTCAAATTGGTTAATCGGTAACTTTTGATTTGCACATTCAAGCATTAAAAAACATCACGCAGTTTTGATGTCTGTCATTATGCATGAACAATATTACAGGTTTAGCGACATGCACTCGTTCTTAGATAAACTCTCTCTCACTCTCTCTCTCACTCTCTCTCTCTCTCTCTCTCTCTCTCTCTCTCTCTCTCTCTCTCTCTCTCTCTCTCTCTCTCTCTCTCTCTCTCTCTCTCTCTCTTTCACACACACACACACAAACACACAGACACTTCAGCGTCCTCTGCTTGTGTTGTCATTCAGGGCCTTACTCATGGAGCAAAACCAATCATAATCGTTTGCTGCAACTTTCAGTAAATTGTGATTCAGACGGTTTGTTTTCAGAAATGGGGTTAAAGTTTGTCATCTTGTTTCCTGTAAAGTCATGAAGGAATGTACAACCTGTTGAAGTTGCTGTCAAACTTTGACAAATTCCAGATCTCTCTCTCTTTTTCTCTAGGACAGCATGCCAGTAGAGAGAATGCGTATGAGGCCGTGGTTGGAAGAGCAGATAAACTCCTGTAAAATACCGGGGCTCAAATGGGTGAACAAGGTACAGTGGCTGCGCTAGTCTTTTTGTAGCATTGATTTGTTAAAACTACAGCACAATGCTATTATTTGTGAAGCGTTTTGTCATTTTAAGGTGCACATATGCAGGGTGTGTCTCGGTCTGTGACATGTTTTGCATGTTCTTTGCCTGCAGGAGAAGAGAATATTCCAGATTCCATGGATGCATGCTGCGCGACACGGCTGGGACGTGGAGAAAGATGCTCCTCTCTTCCGGAACTGGGCCATACATACAGGTGCAGTCACATATGCATATACCGTAAACACACACATACAGACAGAACGTGTGTGTGAATATCTCATTCTCTGAACAAAATAGTGTGCTTGCCTGTTTAAAACTCAGTCACAATGTGAGGATGCTGGTTTGCATTTGCCAAGACGAGCTGTTGTTGTTGGCGTTGTGTTTTTTTTTAATGGTTGCTGGGGTTTCTAGTTGATTTCTAGGGTTTTCTGGGTTGATGCTAGGGTTTTACTAGTTGAGTTAAGGTTTTTGGGTGTACTAGTTGGTTGATGGGGTGTTCTGGGAGGATGCTAGGGTTTTACTAGTTGAGTTAGGGTTTTTGGGTGTACTAGTTGGTTGATGGGGTGTACTGGGTTGATGCTAGGGTTTTACTAGTTGAGTTAGGGTTTTTGGGTGTACTAGTTGGTTGATGAGGTGTTCTGGGAGAATGCTAGGGGTTTACTAGTTGAGTTAGGGTTTTTGGGTGTACTAGTTGGTTGATGGGGTGTACTGGGTCGATGCTAGGGTTTTACTAGTTGAGTTAGGGTTTTTGGGTGTACTAGTTGGTTGATGAGGTGTTCTGGGAGAATGCTAGGGGTTTACTAGTTGAGTTAGGGTTTTTGGGTGTACTAGTTGGTTGATGGGGTGTACTGGGTTGATGCTAGGGTTTTACTAGTTGAGTTAGGGTTTTTGGGTGTACTAGTTGGTTGATGAGGTGTTCTGGGAGAATGCTAGGGGTTTACTAGTTGAGTTAGGGTTTTTGGGTGTACTAGTTGGTTGATGGGGTGTACTGGGTTGATGCTAGGGGTTTACTAGTTGAGTTAGGGTTTTTGGGTGTACTAGTTGGTTGATGGGGTGTACTGGGTTGATGCTAGGGTTTTACTAGTTGAGTTAGGGTTTTTGGATGTACTAGTTGGTTGATGAGGTGTTCTGGGAGAATGCTAGGGGTTTACTAGTTGAGTTAGGGTTTTTGGGTGTACTAGTTGGTTGATGGGGTGTACTGGGTTGATGCTAGGGTTTTACTAGTTGAGTTAGGGTTTTTGGGTGTACTAGTTGGTTGATGGGTCTACTGGGTTGATGCTAGGGTTTTACTAGTTGAGTTAGGGTTTTTTGGTGTACTAGTTGGTTAATGTGGTGTACTGAGTTGATGCTAGGGGTTTACTAGTTGAGTTAGGGTTTTTGGGTGTACTAGTTGGTTGATGGGGTGTACTGGGTTGATGCTAGGGTTTTACTAGTTGAGTTAGGGTTTTTGGGTGTACTAGTTGGTTGATGAGGTGTTCTGGGAGAATGCTAGGGGTTTACTAGTTGAGTTAGGGTTTTTGGGTGTACTAGTTGGTTGATGGGGTGTACTGGGTTGATGCTAGGGTTTTACTAGTTGAGTTAGGGTTTTTGGGTGTACTAGTTGGTTGATGGGTGTACTGGGTTGATGCTAGGGTTTTACTAGTTGAGTTAGGGTTTTTGGGTGTACTAGTTGATTTCTAGGGTTTTCTGGGTTGATGCTAGGGTTTTACTAGTTGAGTTAGGGTTTTTGGGTGTACTAGTTGATTTCTAGGGTTTTCTGGGTTGATGCTAGGGTTTTACTAGTTGAGTTAGGGTTTTTGGGTGTACTAGTTGGTTAATGGGTGTACTGAGTTGATGCTAGGGTTTTACTAGTTGAGTTAGGGTTTTTGGGTGTACTAGTTGGTTGATGGGGGGTTCTGGGAGGATGCTAGGGTTTTACTAGTTGAGTTAGGGTTTTTGGGTGTACTAGTTGGTTAATTGGGTGTACTGAGTTGATGCTAGGGTTTTGCTAGTTGAGTTAGGGTTTTTGGGTGTACTAGTTGGTTGATGGGTGTACTGGGTTGATGCTAGGGTTTTACTAGTTGAGTTAGGGTTTTTTGGTGTACTAATTGGTTGATCGGGTGTACTGGGTTGATGCTAGGGTTTTACTAGTTGAGTTAGGGTTTTTTGGTGTACTAATTGGTTGATCGGGTGTTCTGGGTTGATGCTAGGGTTTTTTTACTAGTTGAGTTAGGGTTTTTGGGTGTACTAGTTGGTTGATGGGGTGTTCTGGGAGGATGCTAGGGTTTTACTAGTTGAGTTAGGGTTTTTGGGTGTACTAGTTGGTTGATGGGGTGTTCTGGGAGGATGCTAGGGTTTTACTAGTTGAGTTAGGGTTTTTAGGTGTACTAGTTGGTTGATGGGGTGTTCTGGGAGGATGCTAGGGTTTTACTAGTTGAGTTAGGGTTTTTGGGTGTACTAGTTGGTTGATGGGGTGTTCTGGGAGGATGCTAGGGTTTTACTAGTTGAGTTAGGGTTTTTGGGTGTACTAGTTTGTTGATGGGGTGTACTGGGTTGATGCTAGGGTTTTACTAGTTGAGTTAGGGTTTTTGGGTGTACTAGTTGGTTGATGGGGTGTTCTGGGAGGATGCTAGGGTTTTACTAGTTGAGTTAGGGTTTTTGGGTGTACTAGTTGGTTGATGGGGTATACTGGGTTGATGCTAGGGTTTTACTAGTTGAGTTAGGGTTTTTGGGTGTACTAGTTGGTTGATGGGGTGTTCTGGGAGGATGCTAGGGTTTTACTAGTTGAGTTAGGGTTTTTGGGTGTACTAGTTAGTTGATGGGGTGTTCTGGGAGGATGCTAGGGTTTTACTAGTTGAGTTAGGGTTTTTGGGTGTACTAGTTTGTTGATGGGGTGTACTGGGTTGATGCTAGGGGTTTACTAGTTGAGTTAGGGTTTTTGGGTGTACTAGTTGGTTGATGAGGTGTTCTGGGAGGATGCTAGGGTTTTACTAGTTGAGTTAGGGTTTTTGGGTGTACTAGTTGGTTGATGGGGTGTACTGGGTTGATGCTAGGGTTTTACTAGTTGAGTTAGGGTTTTTGGGTGTACTAGTTGGTTGATGGGGTGTTCTGGGAGGATGCTAGGGTTTTACTAGTTGAGTTAGGGTTTTTGGGTGTACTAGTTAGTTGATGGGGTGTTCTGGGAGGATGCTAGGGTTTTACTAGTTGAGTTAGGGTTTTTGGGTGAACTAGTTTGTTGATGGGGTGTACTGGGTTGATGCTAGGGGTTTACTAGTTGAGTTAGGGTTTTTGGGTGTACTAGTTGGTTGATGAGGTGTTCTGGGAGGATGCTAGGGTTTTACTAGTTGAGTTAGGGTTTTTGGGTGTACTAGTTGGTTGATGGGGTGTACTGGGTTGATGCTAGGGTTTTACTAGTTGAGTTAGGGTTTTTGGGTGTACTAGTTGGTTGATGGGGTGTACTGGGTTGATGCTAGGGTTTTACTAGTTGAGTTAGGGTTTTTGGGTATACTAGTTGGTTGATGGGGTGTTCTGGGAGGATGCTAGGGTTTTACTAGTTGAGTTAGGGTTTTTGGGTGTACTAGTTGGTTGAAAGGGTGTTCTGGGAGGATGCTAGGGTTTTACTAGTTGAGTTAGGGTTTTTGGGTGTACTAGTTGGTTGAAAGGGTGTTCTGGGAGGATGCTAGGGTTTTACTAGTTGAGTTAGGGTTTTTGGGTGTACTAGTTGGTTGATGAGGTGTTCTGGGTTGATGCTAGGGTTTTACTAGTTGAGTTAGGGTTTTTGGGTGTACTAGTTGGTTGATGAGGTGTTCTGGGAGGATGCTAGGGTTTTACTAGTTGAGTTAGGGTTTTTGGGTGTACTAGTTGGTTGATGGGGTGTACTGGGTTGATGCTAGGGTTTTACTAGTTGAGTTAGGGTTTTTGGGTGTACTAGTTGGTTGATGGGGTGTTCTGGGAGGATGCTAGGGTTTTACTAGTTGAGTTAGGGTTTTTGGGTGTACTAGTTGGTTGAAAGGGTGTTCTGGGAGGATGCTAGGGTTTTACTAGTTGAGTTAGGGTTTTTGGGTGTACTAGTTGGTTGATGAGGTGTTCTGGGTTGATGCTAGGGTTTTACTAGTTGAGTTAGGGTTTTTTGGTGTACTAGTTGGTTGATGAGGTGTTCTGGGAGGATGCTAGGGTTTTACTAGTTGAGTTAGGGTTTTTGGGTGTACTAGTTGGTTGATGGGGTGTACTGGGTTGATGCTAGGGTTTTACTAGTTGAGTTAGGGTTTTTGGGTGTACTAGTTGGTTGAAAGGGTGTTCTGGGAGGATGCTAGGGTTTTACTAGTTGAGTTAGGGTTTTTGGGTGTACTAGTTGGTTGAAAGGGTGTTCTGGGAGGATGCTAGGGTTTTACTAGTTGAGTTAGGGTTTTTGGGTGTACTAGTTGGTTGAAAGGGTGTTCTGGGAGGATGCTAGGGTTTTACTAGTTGAGTTAGGGTTTTTGGGTGTACTAGTTGGTTGATGGGGTGTTCTGGGAGGATGCTAGGGTTTTACTAGTTGAGTTAGGGTTTTTGGGTGTACTAGTTAGTTGATGGGGTGTTCTGGGAGGATGCTAGGGTTTTACTAGTTGAGTTAGGGTTTTTGGGTGTACTAGTTAGTTGATGGGGTGTTCTGGGAGGATGCTAGGGTTTTACTAGTTGAGCAGAGTTTCCGCTAGAAAAAAATGGTGCCGGTCAAAGTGACCGGCAGAGGTTTCGTTTAACGGACATTTTGATGATATGCCGGTCAAATATCGCCTCTTAATTAGTCAAGTTGAGAAAAACTGGAGGCAGGCTATGTAACTTCAAAAATGACCGTATAGAAAATCGTAAAAATCAGGCCGTATAGAATGCAACATGTTATTATTAGCCTAACTTTCAAATAGACGGCAAAAAACATGAACGTCCGATTAGCGTCAACCGTCAATCAACACTAAATGTTTTTTACTATGGTTTCACACACATTCACTGGGAAGCACAGGCGAAGCACTGCTACTTAGGCACAGAGATCACACAACACCTGAAATAAAGCTTGCCACAAAGAACCGGCGAAAGTATGATTATGCATGAAAGAAGTGTTATTTCAGGTGTTGCGTGATATCTCTGCGCCCAAGTAGCAGTGCTTCGCCTGTGCTTCCAAAAATGCATTTGCCCACCTATCTAAATGTAGGGGAGACCGTGAATAACCCCAATTAAAAAAAAAACGGTGGAGTGTTCCTTTCAGGCTTGTCTGCCAGGGCCTGGCCATATTTGAATCGTCTCACTCAATCGTTCGTTGTTTAGGTCTATATTACAACCGTTCTAGGCGTGCGCTTTATTTGAAATGCAGCATGCGATGTTGTTTAATAACTTTGAAACAGAGCCTGTTCCTTTATAACATAGCCAAAGGTCGGTGTATTTTTGCTTTATACATTTTAGGCTTATTCTCAAATTCATATTGTGTTAGGGGGGCGGGATTATTACGCAATTTTAATCGGACAATTTGACCGGAGAGATTTAATTTTGTCGGACATTTCATTTTTTTCCCGGCCAATGTCCGGTACTTACCGGACAACGGAAACCCTGTAGTTGAGTTAGGGTTTTTGGGTGTACTAATTGGCTGATGGGGTGTTCTGGGAGGATGCTAGGGTTTTACTAGTTGAGTTAGGGTTTTTGGGTGTACTAGTTGGCTGATGGGGTGTTCTGGGAGGACACTTTTTTTCCAAAACCAACACTATATGATATTGATATATATATATATATATATGAATTATATTCTCATTTCTTATATAGTTTGAGGTTCTTCTACATTTGTATTTTCATAACTAATAAAGGCAATACAAATATAAAAAGCTGAAGTGATCAAGAAATGTCATTCTATATTAAAAGTGTATCTGGTTTTCCACTGCCATTTCTTTAGGTAAATATCAACCAGGTGACAAACCGGACCCCAAAACATGGAAGGCAAACTTCCGCTGTGCCATGAACTCCCTGCCTGACATAGAAGAGGTGAAGGACAAAAGCATCAAGAAGGGAACGAACGCCTTCAGAGTTTACAAGATGCTGTCAGCGTCTGAGAGGCACTCAAAGAGAGGTCAGTCGATCACACACATCCTCACTGGCACTAGCAACGTTTACATGGACACCTTTTGTTTCAATACGATGGATGAATCCGAACATAGTTTTTACATGTGTTTACATCGCTTCTTTTCTTTGTTTTAAAGAGCTTTATATTAATCTATTTCGGGTCCTGATTAGGAGATGATGAGCACAGGAACCGTTGTGCCGTGCTGCGGGATGAGAGTCCGAAACAAGGACTGTTGATTTGACCAATTCATTCTGATTTACGTGGTTACATGTGATTTTTTAAATTATTCTGACAGTGCTACTAGTCCAATTACAATGGTATTATTAGGGTCCATGTAAACACTGCTACTGACTTCTTCACACAGACACACCTTCATTTTATTCTGACATGCCTCGACATGATGGTGTGGAGTTTAGAGATTTCTGTGATCAAAGCATGACCTGTTTAATCAAACCCAAGAGTGGTATCATATTGTTTTTATCAGTATTTTGCATTATATTTATTTATATATTTTCTGTTTTCCTTTTAATTTTAGTTAAAGTTTTGGTATTTTTGTTGTGTGTTTTTGAGATTTGTATTAGTTTGTTTTTAAACAATATGTTTAAAGTTTTTATTAATTATTATTTCAGTTTAGTTATTTTAGTAGAACTTTAACTACGTGAAAATAAGAAATGTTCCTGAACTTTTTTTTTTGCTGAGGTTTTTTTTTTTTTTGTTCTTCAATGGTTTTAGTGTTAGTTAACTATAATAATTCTGGTATGATCCCACTTAGTCTGCCCAAGTAACTGTAACTGATGTGTCTCACAAATTCCACCCCCAATTTTTTTTTGAAAGAAATAAATGTATTTTTTCTTGATTAATTTTTCTACATTATTTCCAGGACAATATAATCCATTTTCCTTCAACTTATCATTACTGTAATGCAAACATTATATATATATATATATATACATACACATCGTACCGGTCAAACGTTACATACAACATTTCTATTTTTGAGTATCTTATGCTCTTCAAGCCTGTGTATATTTGATCGAAAATACAGAAAAACAGTACTATTGTGAAATATTACTACAATTAAAAATAATGGTTTTCTATTCTAATATACTTTAAAATATAATTTATTTCTGTGATGCAAAGCTGAATTTTCAGCATAATTACTCTTAGTCTTCAATGTTACATGATACTTCAGAAATCATTGTCATAACCTGATTTATTATCAATGTTGAAAACAGGATTAACGATGTTTTTTTTCTACTGATCCAGCCAGTTCATATTTTTACTTTCCCTGCCAAAATGTTCACAAGTTATTTAAGATTCACAGGTAGGTCTAACAATAGCCTACTATTCAGGTAGAAAATATAAAGAAATTAAATAAAGTAGAATAAAACCGCAATCGTCACTGTATAAATTGAATGTAGATTAATCCTTATTAAAGCTACTAAAGTTATTCAGTCAAGAGCAGTGAGTGATTTTCTCTTTGTCTTTAGTTGTTTGATTAACATTACAGTTTATTAGGCTACTGTCACTTTAAGAGCTGTTCTCCCAACTTTTTACCTTAATTTAAGACTTTAACTCATTTAGGACTGTGCTAACGAGGATACTCGCCAATAACACACATTTAAATATAATTTTGAGCATAATAAAGCATGAAAATCTAATGAGAATTAAATGAGAATGAATGAGAATTAAACAAAAAAAACCCCGATAATGAAACGTTTGCATCACAGTAATACTAGCATAAATATATAATTTACTAGAATTTATATAGAATTTAGTTACATCTAAATGGCCCTAAAATGGCTTCATTATCATATAAATATAAATAGCAAATATAATCTTCTACGTCTTATCACACTTGAATGGTGTAAAAGCATTTGAATGAGTGACAGCTTGATCATATAGTGTAACAACAACAAAAAACCTATGCGTTTTAACGCATTAATCTGAAAATAATTAATCACAAAATTAACGGGTTCATTTTGACAGCCCTAATTTATGTGTATATATTTATTGTACCACTTTATGTTGATTTAAATAAAATCATTATTAATGAGAATGTAATGAGAATTAAACATAAATAAACATGATAATGAAACGTTTGCACCATAGTAATACTAGTATAGAATTTACTAGAATTTATATAGAATTTAGTTACTTAAACATCTTAATGGTCCTAAAATCGCTTCATTATCATATTTATTTATCAATAATATATGAAAATATAACTAAATTTGATAATTTCCTATTTGATTTTGGGGTGAAAAAGGACATTAAATGTTCTTGACAGGTTTCAGGGTTTGCTTGGATTGATCCAGATGTGTGTGTCTGTGTTTCTCATAGGAAAGAAGCGAGCGGTTGAAAAAGAAGAAAAGATAAAGGTATGGACTCTCACGTTTGGGTGTGTATTGTTGTGTGTGCAGTCAGAAAAGCTTTAATGATAAAGGTCACAGACGTGTGTGTGCTGTGTGTTATCCAGTGTCCCGAGGCTTCCAGTTGGGAGAACAGCAACGGCTCTTCCCCAGTGACCGTCAAGCAGGAGGAGGATTACTACAGCACAGGTACAGCAGCAGAACTACACACCTGAGGCACGTCATGTGACGTCATTCAGGAGCGTTACTATAGCACAGGTACAGCAGCAGAACTGCACACCTGAGGCACGTCATGTGACGTCATTCAGGAGGATTACTATAGCACAGGTACAGCAGCAGAACTACACACCTGAGGCACGTCATGTGACGTCATTCAGGAGCGTTACTATAGCACAGGTACAGCAGCAGAACTACACACCTGAGGCACGTCATGTGACGTCATTCAGGAGCGTTACTATAGCACAGGTACAGCAGCAGAACTACACACCTGAGGCACGTCATGTGACGTCATTCAGGAGGAGTGTTACTATAGCACAGGTACAGCAGCAGAACTACACACCTGAGGCACGTCATGTGACGTCATTCAGGAGGATTACTACAGCACAGGTACAGCAGCAGAACTGCACACCTGAGGCACGTCATGTGACGTCATTCAGGAGGATTACTATAGCACAGGTACAGCAGCAGAACTACACACCTGAGGCACGTCATGTGACGTCATTCAGGAGGAGGATTACTATAGCACAGGTACAGCAGCAGAACTACACACCTGAGGCACGTCATGTGACGTCATTCAGGAGGATTACTATAGCACAGGTACAGCAGCAGAACTACACACCTGAGGCACGTCATGTGACGTCATTCAGGAGGATTACTATAGCACAGGTACAGCAGCAGAACTACACACCTGAGGCACGTCATGTGACGTCATTCAGGAGGAGGATTACTATAGCACAGGTACAGCAGCAGAACTACACACCTGAGGCACGTCATGTGACGTCATTCAGGAGGATTACTACAGCACAGGTACAGCAGCAGAACTACACACCTGAGGCACGTCATGTGACGTCATTCAGGAGGATTACTATAGCACAGGTACAGCAGCAGAACTACACACCTGAGGCACGTCATGTGACGTCATTCAGGAGGATTACTACAGCACAGGTACAGCAGCAGAACTGCACACCTGAGGCACGTCATGTGACGTCATTCAGGAGGATTACTATAGCACAGGTACAGCAGCAGAACTACACACCTGAGGCACGTCATGTGACGTCATTCAGGAGCGTTACTATAGCACAGGTACAGCAGCAGAACTGCACACCTGAGGCACGTCATGTGACGTCATTCAGGAGGATTACTATAGCACAGGTACAGCAGCAGAACTGCACACCTGAGGCACGTCATGTGACGTCATTCAGGAGCGTTACTATAGCACAGGTACAGCAGCAGAACTACACACCTGAGGCACGTCATGTGACGTCATTCAGGAGGAGTGTTACTATAGCACAGGTACAGCAGCAGAACTACACACCTGAGGCACGTCATGTGACGTCATTCAGGAGGATTACTATAGCACAGGTACAGCAGCAGAACTACACACCTGAGGCACGTCATGTGACGTCATTCAGGAGGATTACTATAGCACAGGTACAGCAGCAGAACTACACACCTGAGGCACGTCATGTGACGTCATTCTGGAGGATTACTACAGCACAGGTACAGCAGCAGAACTACACACCTGAGGCACGTCATGTGACGTCATTCAGGAGGATTACTATAGCACAGGTACAGCAGCAGAACTACACACCTGAGGCACGTCATGTGACGTCATTCAGGAGGAGGATTACTATAGCACAGGTACAGCAGCAGAACTACACACCTGAGGCACGTCATGTGACGTCATTCTGGAGGATTACTATAGCACAGGTACAGCAGCAGAACTACACACCTGAGGCACGTCATGTGACGTCATTCAGGAGGAGTGTTACTATAGCACAGGTACAGCAGCAGAACTACACACCTGAGGCACGTCATGTGACGTCATTCAGGAGGATTACTATAGCACAGGTACAGCAGCAGAACTACACACCTGAGGCACGTCATGTGACGTCATTCAGGAGGATTACTATAGCACAGGTACAGCAGCAGAACTACACACCTGAGGCACGTCATGTGACGTCATTCTGGAGGATTACTATAGCACAGGTACAGCAGCAGAACTACACACCTGAGGCACGTCATGTGACGTCATTCAGGAGGAGTGTTACTATAGCACAGGTACAGCAGCAGAACTACACACCTGAGGCACGTCATGTGACGTCATTCAGGAGGATTACTATAGCACAGGTACAGCAGCAGAACTACACACCTGAGGCACGTCATGTGACGTCATTCAGGAGGATTACTATAGCACAGGTACAGCAGCAGAACTACACACCTGAGGCACGTCATGTGACGTCATTCAGGAGGATTACTATAGCACAGGTACAGCAGCAGAACTGCACACCTGAGGCACGTCATGTGACGTCATTCAGGAGGAGTGTTACTATAGCACAGGTACAGCAGCAGAACTACACACCTGAGGCACGTCATGTGACGTCATTCTGGAGGATTACTATAGCACAGGTACAGCAGCAGAACTACACACCTGAGGCACGTCATGTGACGTCATTCAGGAGGAGTGTTACTATAGCACAGGTACAGCAGCAGAACTACACACCTGAGGCACGTCATGTGACGTCATTCAGGAGGATTACTATAGCACAGGTACAGCAGCAGAACTACACACCTGAGGCACGTCATGTGACGTCATTCAGGAGGATTACTATAGCACAGGTACAGCAGCAGAACTACACACCTGAGGCACGTCATGTGACGTCATTCAGGAGGATTACTATAGCACAGGTACAGCAGCAGAACTGCACACCTGAGGCACGTCATGTGACGTCATTCAGGAGGAGTGTTACTATAGCACAGGTACAGCAGCAGAACTACACACCTGAGGCACGTCATGTGACGTCATTCAGGAGTGTTACTATAGCACAGGTACAGCAGCAGAACTACACACCTGAGGCACGTCATGTGACGTCATTCAGGAGGATTACTACAGCACAGGTACAGCAGCAGAACTACACACCTGAGGCACGTCATGTGACGTCATTCAGGAGGATTACTATAGCACAGGTACAGCAGCAGAACTACACACCTGAGGCACGTCATGTGACGTCATTCAGGAGGATTACTACAGCACAGGTACAGCAGCAGAACTACACACCTGAGGCACGTCATGTGACGTCATTCAGGAGGATTACTACAGCACAGGTACAGCAGCAGAACTGCACACCTGAGGCACGTCATGTGACGTCATTCAGGAGGATTACTATAGCACAGGTACAGCAGCAGAACTACACACCTGAGGCACGTCATGTGACGTCATTCAGGAGGAGGATTACTATAGCACAGGTACAGCAGCAGAACTACACACCTGAGGCACGTCATGTGACGTCATTCAGGAGGATTACTATAGCACAGGTACAGCAGCAGAACTACACACCTGAGGCACGTCATGTGACGTCATTCAGGAGGATTACTATAGCACAGGTACAGCAGCAGAACTGCACACCTGAGGCACGTCATGTGACGTCATTCAGGAGGAGTGTTACTATAGCACAGGTACAGCAGCAGAACTGCACACCTGAGGCACGTCATGTGACGTCATTCAGGAGGATTACTACAGCACAGGTACAGCAGCAGAACTGCACACCTGAGGCACGTCATGTGACGTCATTCAGGAGGATTACTATAGCACAGGTACAGCAGCAGAACTGCACACCTGAGGCACGTCATGTGACGTCATTCAGGAGGATTACTATAGCACAGGTACAGCAGCAGAACTACACACCTGAGGCACGTCATGTGACGTCATTCAGGAGGAGGATTACTATAGCACAGGTACAGCAGCAGAACTACACACCTGAGGCACGTCATGTGACGTCATTCAGGAGGATTACTATAGCACAGGTACAGCAGCAGAACTACACACCTGAGGCACGTCATGTGACGTCATTCAGGAGCGTTACTATAGCACAGGTACAGCAGCAGAACTGCACACCTGAGACACGTCATGTGACGTCATTCAGGAGCGTTACTACAGCACAGGTACAGCAGCAGAACTACACACCTGAGGCACGTCATGTGACGTCATTCAGGAGGAGTGTTACTATAGCACAGGTACAGCAGCAGAACTACACACCTGAGGCACGTCATGTGACGTCATTCTGGAGGAGTGTTACTATAGCACAGGTACAGCAGCAGAACTGCACACCTGAGGCACGTCATGTGACGTCATTCAGGAGGATTACTATAGCACAGGTACAGCAGCAGAACTACACACCTGAGGCACGTCATGTGACGTCATTCAGGAGGATTACTACAGCACAGGTACAGCAGCAGAACTGCACACCTGAGGCACGTCATGTGACGTCATTCAGGAGCGTTACTATAGCACAGGTACAGCAGCAGAACTGCACACCTGAGGCACGTCATGTGACGTCATTCAGGAGGATTACTATAGCACAGGTACAGCAGCAGAACTACACACCTGAGGCACGTCATGTGACGTCATTCAGGAGGATTACTACAGCACAGGTACAGCAGCAGAACTGCACACCTGAGGCACGTCATGTGACGTCATTCAGGAGCGTTACTATAGCACAGGTACAGCAGCAGAACTACACACCTGAGGCACGTCATGTGACGTCATTCTGGAGGAGTGTTACTATAGCACAGGTACAGCAGCAGAACTGCACACCTGAGGCACGTCATGTGACGTCATTCAGGAGGATTACTATAGCACAGGTACAGCAGCAGAACTACACACCTGAGGCACGTCATGTGACGTCATTCAGGAGGATTACTACAGCACAGGTACAGCAGCAGAACTGCACACCTGAGACACGTCATGTGACGTCATTCAGGAGCGTTACTATAGCACAGGTACAGCAGCAGAACTGCACACCTGAGGCACGTCATGTGACGTCATTCAGGAGGATTACTATAGCACAGGTACAGCAGCAGAACTACACACCTGAGGCACGTCATGTGACGTCATTCAGGAGGATTACTACAGCACAGGTACAGCAGCAGAACTGCACACCTGAGGCACGTCATGTGACGTCATTCAGGAGCGTTACTATAGCACAGGTACAGCAGCAGAACTACACACCTGAGGCACGTCATGTGACGTCATTCAGGAGGATTACTACAGCACAGGTACAGCAGCAGAACTGCACACCTGAGGCACGTCATGTGACGTCATTCAGGAGGATTACTATAGCACAGGTACAGCAGCAGAACTACACACCTGAGGCACGTCATGTGACGTCATTCAGGAGGATTACTATAGCACAGGTACAGCAGCAGAACTACACACCTGAGGCACGTCATGTGACGTCATTCAGGAGGATTACTATAGCACAGGTACAGCAGCAGAACTGCACACCTGAGGCACGTCATGTGACGTCATTCAGGAGGAACCTGTTCTCTACAGGACAGCTAGCAAGAAGATTTGAAACTGTATCTGGTTTTATCTCTACTCACATTGTAGGTGTTCAGTTTGAAAGATTATCAGATGTTCACACATTTCTACACAACCAGGGCCCGTATTCATAAAGATTCTAGGAATCCTCTTAGAAAACTCCTAAATTTAGCTTAAAAACTTTTACGTAGGAGTCTTAGCTTAAGAGCGATTCGGGACCGAGAGCAACTCTGAGTGAGGAAAAGACACAAACGTTCATCAGAGTGAGGAGGCGGGGCCGACCCCGTTGCTATGGGTCTGAAGACTGTGATTGGTTGGTTGTCCAAGAAGGAAAAAAAGAGTGATTTTTAAGTATAGGGTCTATTCTAAGCCTTCATTTGGACATTACATGCATATTTTTTCCTATTTGACCGTTCTCTCACACACACAGACACACACAGACACACATTATATATGTGTATTTAAATAAATAAAAATTATTTACCGTGCTGTTAATTTCCTATAAGGTATTTGATTGGCTTAGAATGATAAAAATGGTTCCACTCTTTCTAATGACACTGATTGCTGTCTATTTAAGTGCTGGTTTTAATGTTGGTTTTAATGTATCAAACATGGAATCAAACCAGGCAGGACGAGGAAGCCCAGCTGGACCAAGGAACAGTGTTCACTGTTAGCCAGTTAGTGGATGAACACAAGGCCATCATTAACCCTTTAGAACCTGAAGCTAAAATAGGTGTTTTTCACATATTTACAGTTTTTGACTATAAAATTCTAAAACAATGTGCTATCTTCATAATGCAAGGTGTCATCTTTTTCAGAAAAAGATTAGCTTTCAACAAATTACAGTTATTGACCATTATTGTGCGTGGTGAGTTTGTAAATAGAATTTAAATAGACAAAAAAAAAAAAAAAACGAGAATGCATTTTCTAATTTTTATTTAGAAAAAAACAGAAAAATCACGAACGAAAGAAACTAACACTTTAAAGTTGAAAAATGAAGTATAATACATCTATTCAAGTCTTTTATTGTGACATTGGGTTGCACAGTTTTCATTTAGGACACTTTTTTTCATACATGCACGCCCACAAATGCGTCCTTCATAGGCACGCACATACATAAGTTTCATAAAAAATCATCCCAATCCCCTCTTCTGCTGTCTACCACTTCTTTCACCATGTATTTGTTAGTTTATTTTATGCAATCCAAAACACTCCAACCTGCCGCGCTTCGTATCTCTCTGTTCAAATCCTTCCTTCCCGCTCTGCCAGAAAGCTGCTCGCACTTGCTGACTGAACGCATGAAATTACCGTAATAAGCCGTATATTGCCGGAAAGCGCATGTTGTCTACTGTCAGGGGCAATTTGAATGGTTTTGATAGTGCAAACGGTTGAAGAGTTACGGGTCCGCAGTAAAGGGTTAAAGGAAGATAGATTTGAACACTGGCTGAAGATGTTTTTTTTTAAATAATTATTTTGTATTATTTTTAACTTAAAAAAGTTACGGACAGCAGCTTTAAAGGGATAGTTCACCTAAAAATGCAAATTCTGTCGTCATTTACTCACCATCAAGTTGTTCCGAACCTGAATGAGTTTCTTTCCTCCATTTGAAAACAAAAGAAGATATTTTGAAGAATGTTGGGAATCAAACAGTTGTTGGACCCCATTGACTTCTATAGTATGGAGAGAGAAAAAATATGAAAAAAAGTCAATGGGGTCAAGAAACCATTTGGTTACCGAAATTCTTCAAAATATCTTCTTTTGTTTTCAATAGAAGAAAGAACTTCATGCAGATTTGGATGCGTTTCATTTTTTTTTTTAATGGATTTTAACTATCCCTTTAAGTGCTATTCAAGTGAGTATTTAAAGTCATTCTTTTTAAAGAAAGTAACTTAAAATACCCCTAAAACACTTGTGAATTGTTTGATGCGTATTTATTATTATTTTATTTTAGTAATAATATTTTTTTGTATCTTTTTTTTTCCAAAATATTTTGTTGTTGTTATAATTATCATAATCTCAAAATATTTGATACAAAATACAAATAATTATTATTATTAAGTAATAATAATACATACACATCAAGCCATTGAAAAGTGTTCGGTTTCAGGGTTATTTTAAGTTGACATGAATTTTAACAAAATAATACAGTATAATATGATATAATATAATATAATATAATATAATAACCCTTTCAAAATCTGTCCAACCAGAAGAAACTTAAAACAGCCCTAAAACAAAACGTGCTTGATGTGTATTTTATTTTTGTATTTATTAATCATCATAATAATAACAATAATAACTTTTTATATATTGATTAAATATATGTATCAAATATAATTGTTAATATTTTATTAAAATGTATTATTCCTATTACAAATAAGTCTGTTAAATGTGTTCTCTCTCAGGGTTATTTTAGGTGTCTCTTTATAAAAAGAGAGAAAAGCATGACTTGTGGTTTGAGAAAATATGAAAGAGTTGAAAACACAACAACATTTTGTTCAGTGTTTCTCAGTCACTTGTTGCAAATACCCAGAATGCTTCAGGCTTCTCTTGATTTTGCAGCACCTCTCCTGTCCTGTCCTTTGCGTTT
Source organism: Semotilus atromaculatus (assembly GCA_031834385.1). Classification (NCBI taxonomy): domain Eukaryota; kingdom Metazoa; phylum Chordata; class Actinopteri; order Cypriniformes; family Leuciscidae; genus Semotilus; species Semotilus atromaculatus. Next base: position 260,055 of record JAULUF010000052.1, read on the forward strand.
AATATTGAAATAGTATGAATGGCTGGTGTTTTTGGCAGATTGGGTCAATGCTCGGCTCATATTTCACCCCACAATCAAAGGAAAAAAGAGCATTATATTATGTTTTAAAAATATATATTTTTGAAAATTTACTTTTTTTTTTTTTTTTATGCGAAACTTCTCCACCAAATTCCCCATACTAAAATTCTATTAATTTTCATTAATGTAAATTATCATTATTTTAGTTTTATCATCATTTTATGAATATTTGTATATATTTTTTTAGTTTTCATGTTAATTCTAGTTTTTTTCTAGTTTCCTGATGTGCTTTTGTCATTTAATATTGCTATTTATGTTTTAGTTCAGTACTTAGTTTTTACATATTTCCACTTAATACATTTAGCGCTTCAACATAAACATATATTTCAGTTTATTTGCCAAGCCAACAAATATTTTATCATTTCAGTTTTATTTCAGTTAACAAAAATGTATTTTAGTTCAATTAAAATCAACATGAATTCTGTTCACCACAACAAACGACACATAAATAAATATGGAATTTATGCAAAAGTTTTTTAGATTTTCGAAGATTCGTCCTTCACCGTTTCGGATGGGATGTGATCACACGACACCTATCATTCTGTCATGAACCTGTTTATCCAGATCTCCTTGTTTCTGTGTATCCACCGTTCTCCTTCACACTCTGTAACGCACACTATCGGGGTGAAAGGTGAGCTTAGTGTGTGTTTGCTTTTGTAAGTCAGCATTGATGTGATACACATTGAATTGGCAAAGCAAAACCAAACAGCAACGTAATTCATTTACAAAAAGCCTTTCAGCTGGTTAATTAGTTTTTAACCTGGTTTCCACTGCATCATTTCATCATTTCATCATTTCATCATGGGAAATAGAGTTCAGCTACACGTGTCCTCAGTGAAAAATGGCACGCTCACTTCCCACTTCACTGTTCTCCATATTCACTCTCTCTTCCCTGTTCTCGTTCCTCAGAGGCTGATGGGCGGGACGACCACCTGATCATCAACGATCTTCCTGACGTGTGTCAGACCATCGAGGTGGTGACGGAGAACGAGGCCGTGACCTCCAGCGACCTCTACCCCCTGCAGATCTCCCCCGTCTCCTCCTATGGAGGTTGGTTGGGCGCGCACACTCGCATCCCTTTACTATATGGACGCTTGTTTCCGCCGCGGACTATTACAACTTTTTATCTCTCAATTCTGAGAAAAATAGAATTTTTCTCAATTTCTCAATTCTATTTTTCTCAGAAATTAGAGATATGTGACACCAGTCACGAGTCGCACAGGGATATTTGCGGCAGTAGACAACAATACGTCGTATGGATCAAAATTTTTCTATCAATTTTTGTTTTATGCCAAAAAATCATTAGGATATTAAATAAAGATGTTCCATGAAGATATTTAGTAAAGTTCCTACTGTAAATATATAAAACGTTTAATTTTGTGAGGATTCGTGAACATAAATGCACAACTTTAAAGGAGATTTTCTCAATATTTCAGGGTTTTTTTCACCCTCAGATTCCAGATTTTTAAATAATTGCATCTCGGCCTAATGTTGTCCTATCCTAACAAACCACACACATCACTGGAAAGCGTGTTTATTCGGCTTTCAGATTATGCATGAATCTCAATTTAAAATAATTGACCGTTATGACCCAGGGTCACATATAAACTTGCAATTGCAAGTTTATTCTTGCAAATTTATATCTCACAATTCAGACTTTTCCCCCTCAATTGTTAGTTAAAAATCCGAATTGCAAAATATCAACGTTCAATTTGGACTTTTTTCCGCAAATTGCAAGTTATAAAGTCTTATAAAGTTGTTTTATATTACTTTTTCTCAGAACTGTTTATATCATGCAATTTTGACTTTTTTTTCCGCAAGTGCAAGTTGCGAGATACAGTTGCAATTCCGAGAAAATAAAGTCACCATTGCGAGATATAAATTTATATCCCACAAATCTGACTTTTTTCCCCACAATTGTAAGTTCTAAAGTCCCATTGTGAAATATAAAGTTGTTTTATTCAGATATTTTTCCCCCTCAGAACTGTGTTTATATCATGCAATTCTGACTTTTCATGCAATTGCAAGTTGTGAAATATAAAGTCACAATTCTGAGAAATAAAGTCGCAATTGCAAGATAAAAAGTTGCAATTCGGAGAAAAAAAAGTCAGATTTGTGATATATATTTTCAATTAAGAAATATAGTCACAATTCTTAGAAATAAACTCGCAATTCTGACTTTATAACTAAGTTTATATCTCAGAATTTAGACAAATTTTTTTTTTTTTATTCCATATTGTACAAACAAGCTTCCATAATTTAGCCTTGACTATATTCATATTAATCCAGCATGGCCTTCAGAGCCTTACAGCTTTTCGAATTTTGATGGTGTAATTTTGGACATTTCTTTTTTTTACTTACATTAGTAGCCTAGTATATATACCGCTATCGTTAAATAAAGGTCTGGTCATGTGACCCACTCATAGTATTACAATATTGACAAAAATCTTGATTTTTTTTTTGCCATAATCAAGCAGCCGTTCATGTGTTTGTGAACAAACAAACAAGCATTAGAAACATTCTCAGAGAAGAAAATTGACTTAAGTAAATATATTAAGTCTGAAATAAATTGAGTTTGCTTAAAAGTAAATATTTGTGTTTGTTTTAAGGAATAAACTAACTTTATTTTAATAAACATTTCAGAAAATAAGACTTAATATCTTAGCTCACTGTACTTTTTAATTTTTTGTATTTTTTATTTTATTAAGCAAACAATACAAATACAGATAAGTACATAAAGGAAGCAATAGAAAAAAAAAAAAAACAAGAAAAAAAAAAATATATATATAAAAGCTCACTGTACTTTTAAATTGTACAAGTAAATACATATTGATTTAAGACCGTTTTGATCTTTTTTTGTACTGGAAAACAAGACTGCAATAATGCAGTGCAATAATGATTTGCTTCCTTATTATTATTATTATTATTATTATTATTATAAGTAGATACTTTTTTTTTTTAAGTACACAAAGGTACTTCGAGATCAAGATGCATTTACTTGAGAAACAAAATGACACGTTTAGTCTTGCTTTCTGAAAAACTCACTTAATTCTGATAGATTTGACAAAACATCTGCCAATGGGGTCAGAAATATAATCATCTTTGCCCTTTGAATTTAGAATTTTATTTTGACCTCATTGGCAGATATTTGTTCTTGGTTTAAAACATTTAATTTTTAATATCTAAGTAAATGTATCTGTATTTTAACAATTTTTTTTTGGTTTTTTTTTTTACTGGAAAAGTAAGAAAATATTTTTTTGCAGTGTAACAGCTCTCCTTATTTGAGATTTTTTTTTACAAATTTTAAATGCAAAATGTACTTGATTCTCATCCTGAATCCCGTTTGAGGCGTTGAGATGTGTGCTGGCCGTGTGTGTTGGTCGTGTTGTTCAATGTCCATTAGAGATCAGGCCCTCGTCTCAAGGACACGCGTCTGCGTCACGCCAGCCGTACTTCTGTACTGTGACAGAGTTAATATATAACGCTGAGGCCAGAACACATCTCACTCTCGCCTGCATGTGCGCCGCATTCATTACGTTACAGAAGGCCAGTTATACACGTCATGCTATAATGGTCGAGATTAGTTCATTCAATTCAATTGCTAATGAGTGGTATTTGCTTGTGCAATGCAGTTGCAAAGGTGTTCTTCGTGTTCGTTAGTGCATTGCGATGTGTGATGCATTAAAGTGTTTAAAGGGTTAATTCACCCAAAAATGAAAATTTTAGACTCGATCACTTTATATGATGAACAGATTTAATGTAGATTTGATTGGATGGTTGTGGTTTGCTAATGGCTGATCTCATGTGAGTGACAGGTTATAGCCCCACCCACATCATCAGAGAAGCTGCGAGAGGAACTTATTCTCATTCAAGATTATTAAAACAATAATGATTTTTTTTTTATTATTATTATTTTTAGAAATACAGCAATATTCTATAAAAAAAAATTTTTTGATGTCATGGTGACTTTAAAACTCTTGGTTAGTAAGTGCCTAACTGTAAATGAGTAATAGTAATAGTTAGCACACTCTTTCCGACTATGGCACAGACTCGCTCTGAAACTCGCTGCTAAAAGCGTGAAGTGATCCAAGACCACAACACAAGTTTACAGTCACAGCATTTCCTTCTAGAAGCGTTAGTTTGATCCTTTTCCCTGTGGGAGCTAGTTACGAGTGAGGAATGCAAATGACTTCCTAGAGTAGTTGAAACCTACTTTATGATGTCCTTTATCTGCAGTGTTTGACCGTGTTGAATGTGAGATAAACTTGGAAATGTGGGGCTTGGCTTATGAAAATGTGTTTTAGTGGAGTGTCATTTTCCGTACAGTAACTCTTGTCGGTGTGTTTGCACACGGACGGGAATGTTGACTCATGTCCTGTTGTTCCGTGTTTTCCAATCAACAATACTTTTTTTTTTTTCTCTCAGATGTGCCTGGGGCTCAAAGCGTATGTTTTTACGGGATGAAATGTCTTGCTCAAGTGTTGAGATATTTATGGGAAACACAAACACAATGCCAGACTTTCTTCTGGTTTTTATGATTTATATTGTCCAGTATCTCCACAACACTTGGTCCAATTTAAAAAGCCCATATTATGTCCTAATACAGAGTCTCTATGTGTTTCAGGCTCTACTAGAACAGGTTTTCCTGCTGTAATGTTGATTATTTTCCTCATATTCTCCATTGTTGCGGCTCCTCTCTTCCCAGTCTGTCAGTAACGCTCTGTTTACTTCCTGTCTCTATGAAGCCCCTCCTTCTGAAAAGCACACTGTGCTCTGATTGGTCGGCTGGATCAGTGTGTTGTGATTGGTCGAGCGCTTCGAGTGTGTTTGGGAAATGTCCCGCCCCTTTCCATAACCACCAGTTTAACACACTACTAACTAACTCACCCAGGCCCCGCCCCTTTATTCTGCGTATGAATTATTATAATGAGGAATATTGTGACGTGTTCGTTCCTGGAAGAAACTCAAGACTACAATGGAGGCGTTTCAGGAGTTCAGAAACACTGATATACAGAAGAACTTTTAACTTTCATGCTCAAACAGAAACATTACACACTAAAAAAAGAAGAACGTGGAGATAAAAGCAGAATTGCTCCTCCTTGAATCTAAAGCATTAGAAATAATGCCTGTCCCTGAGGATACTGGATCTCTCAGTCAGTAATCAGTTAAAACCTTTCAAACCTGTTAAGGTTAAATATCTATGATTTACAAACAGTTGCTTTGTTTTATCCGCCCATACCCGATAATAACCTGTCAGTCAGGAAATCCAGGATAAATCAGTCTGATTTCTTTTCTGTTGTCTTCCTGCAGAGAGCGATACAGACAGCGCCAGCGAGGAAGACTCCAAAGAGGTATGTGCAAAACAACTATTTAAAAATTTTTTTTTTTTTAAAACTACATCTGTTTGCAGAGCCGAGCAGATTTACACACAAAATACCATTGTTTTCTCTTACGAAATTGCTGAGTGATAGAGGCCAATAGAATTAACCCAACGAAGAGTGCTTTTAGTGGGTGTGTTCAAGCAGTTCCTAGAATCCTTTTGTGTACGTGTTTGTTGGTTTAATGCAACAGCTTCAGGGGTTTTGAAGAACTCAATTGTGGTTAAAGGTCAAAACATACTACAACGTTTGATTTCACACAATGTCAGAATGCACTTAAAGTTGGTATGAAAGAAGATATCCGAGTGAAACGCTTCTGGAACAAGAACACATGTGGGCGGGGCTTGGTTTTGTCTGTGTGGAATTGATTGGATGGTTGTGGTTTGCTATTGGCTGATCTCATGTGAGTGACAGGTTGCCCCGCCCACATTATCAGTGAAGAGATGCTGCGAGAGGAACTTATTCTGAGTCAAGATTATGAGACATGAATTTAAAAAAAAAGTGCATGGATAAATAATTTTCCCATTATTCCTTATTAGTAATTCACTTCAATTCAAATTTCCTGATCATTTATTCCCCCTCACGTCATCCAATATTCATGTCTTTCTTTCTTCAGTGGAAAAGAAATGAGTGTTTTTGAGGAAAACATTCCAGGATTTCCTCCATATAGTGTCTTCAATGGGGTCCAACGGGTCCAGATGTGAGTTTCAGTGCAGCTTCAAAGGGCTTTAAACGACACCAGACGATGAATAAGGGTCTTATCTAGACAAACCAGTGACATTTTATAAACAAAATAAACATTTATATTCTTTTTAACCACTTCCAGTAGCTGTGATGCGACACACATTACGTAATGACGTTGAAAGGTCAAGCGTGACGTAGGCGTAAGAACGACCCAGTGTTTACAGAGCGAACGTAGAAAGACGAAGTCAAGCGTCATTTATATATAAATAAATAAATAAACAAAAGGTAAAATAATGATGTCGGACGATTTTAAAGTTGGAGGAGAAAATTAGTTTTTCACCCTATTCTACATTTACCGCCTGAAGTCGTGGACTACAAGACGAGGAGTATTTGTGGTTTAAAAGTATATAAATGTGTGTTTTGTTATAAATGTCCACTGGTTTGTCTAGATGAGACTCTTATTCCTCGGCTGGATCGTGTCGAGACTTTGAAGCTGCACTGAAACTCACATCTGGACCTTCGACCCGTTGGACCCCATTGAAGTCACTATATGGAGGAAATCCTGGAATGTTTTCCTCAAAAACCTTCATTTCTTTTCCACTGAAGAAAGAAAGACATGAACATCCCTGATGACGTGGAGGAGAGTAAATTATCAGGAAATTAAAATTCTGAAGTGAACTACTCCTACGTAAATGCATTCTCAGCATTGCCACAAGAGGCACTATCATGTACACTTCAGTGTAACTACTGTAAATGCAACAGTTTGAGGAGAATCTTGCTGAGCAAGTTAGTGTTTACACGTGTGTAGCTTATCAGATTGACGGCACAGACATTTAAAGAAAGCTCTATCGCCCTCTTGTACTGAATACACAGCAACTCATGCCACAAATTAGCATTTGCATATGTGCATAGAGGATGTTTGTGTCTCTGTGTCCGTGAAAGGGTTTTTGTGCCCTTTTGAAGCAAGTTTTCACAGGCTGTTTGCAACTCTGAGGGTTTCATTTAAAGCTCTGTCAGTGCTTGTTTTAACTGTTTGCTCAGTAGTAAGATTTCTGGAATTTGTCTAAATAATCTGAGCACTCGTTCACGTTGGCCTTTTGCACGATCAGTGATACTGTGATGCTCTGAGCAAGCGATGGCACAGCTGTTTCTGAGTAAACTACTCTCAGGGGTCATTTCCTCAGTGTAATGTTTTATAATTAGTCTTGAAGAAGCCTGCCAGATCTATATAAATCAACTGTACCTTACTATATAAAACTATTTTTGTGCTTACAAACAATGTCAACGAGCATTTTTATGTTAAGGATAGAAAGATAATCCAGAAAACCCTTGTTATATTTGGCAAAAAATGTATTGTAAAAGTGCATTTAATACATAACATAAGTTTTTGCATTGTGAATGCATTAAAAAAATCATTAATTATGTGCAGTTTCATATACAGTAGTGGGCAAAAGTGAGCCGATATTTGTTGTTAATGACCCTATAAGTTTGATTAAACCATTCAAATATAAGGAAAATATATTTATTTTTTTATATTTTAAATATGAGGGAATAACAAAACAATAAACCTGATTAAGGTATTAATCTGACTCAATTTTTGGGCAAACTACAGCTACATATGGAAGCTTGTTTCTGCCACACAATAAAACATTTTAAAAGATAAATGCGACTTTTTATATCGAGTTTATATCTCGCAATTCTGACTTTATCTCTCAGGATTGCAAGATGAAACATGCAATTCTGAGAAAAAAAGTATTTTATTATTATTATTTTTTAAATTTATTTGTCATTCTGTAGCAGAAACAAGCTTCCATACCTACAGGTTTTATTTCACCATAGAAAAAAAAATAGAAAAAATGCATAAGACAAACAAAAAGCTCACAGGAAAAAGCACACATTGACTACAACATAATTACTTATCAATATTTAATTGGTTCTCTCTTGTTTTTGCATTTTTTCATCATTTCTGGCCAAAAATGATGTTGCACAATTGGCCATGATTCATTGCATTATTATCACAAAACAATCGACTGTGCAATATGCTTCCAAAGTTATCCTGATTGCAGTATTTGTATTTGCACAGTCAAATAAAGGATGAATTGGAGGAGAGACGTTCTAAACGCGTTTAATTGGACAAGAGTGCAGGATGACTCATCAATATTTTGGTCTATTTTTAAATGCATAAGATAGTTTTGTCAGCATTCTTTTAGGAGAATATAGATGTGTTCAAAAGCAACAGACATGCACTAACAGCCTCAGAAGTCATTTCGATTTGTAAAATGCCTGGTCTTTAACTTTTGATGCCTGAAAGATTGTGGCTTTTCCTAGTTCCCGTTTGCAAGCGTTCAGTGTCTGTCCACACACACACACACACACGAGTTCCAGTGTGCATCTGTGTTTATCTGACATCAAGCCCCTGTTTTCGGTTCCTGTACCTCAGAACTGTGATGCAAAACTAGACAAGTGAGTGAGTGAGAGAGAGAGAGAGAGAGAGAGAGAGAGTGAGTAAATGAGAGAGAGAGAGTGAGTGAGTGACAGAGTAAAAGAGTGAGAGAGTATGAGAGAGAGTATGAGTGTGAGAGAGAGAGAGAGAGAGTGAGTGAGTGAGAGAGTGAGTGAGTGAGAGAGTATGAGTGTGAGAGAGAGAGAGCAGGCGGTGGCGTGAGGCGTCTCGATGATTCCACCAAATGTGCCGCGGCTTGTCAGAAAACTCTTGAAAATGGAAGATAGAATCTGTGATTCACCGGTTGATGAAAGTGTCATTTAGACTTTGAGGAGGAGGTTTTTACTTCACAACAGGATCAAACTGCACAAACGTTTCACTAAACACCTGTCTCAAATGTTTCTGATGATCGTACACATCTAAAAGCTTTACATTGAATTGAAACTTTTTTTTTTACTGTTCCTGAGTAAAGCATAAAATTAATAAAAGTAAAGAGAGAAATAAACTTACTTAATTTACTGATTTTTACTGTATATTGTCATATATGAAGAATAAAATGAATAAAGTTGTCCAACCAAGAACAGTGTCTTATATACTCACTTAATCACTCTCACACACACACACACACACGCACTCACTCACACACACACTCACACTCACACACTCACTCACTCACACACACACACACACACACTCACTCTCTCACACACACACACAAGCACTCATACACACACACACACACACTCACTCACTTGCACGCTCACTCACACACACACACACACACACACACATCGAAAACAAATAATACAATAAATAAATAACACAATCTATAATTTAGAAATCTAAAATATTGTAATAATTATAATTTAGGTAGATAAATAGATTTTATATGTATATTATATATATTGAAAACAACAAATAATACAAATTGATTTCAATAAAAGTACAGTATACAGTCAGTTAATCAACTTTTATTAACAAGAAATGGACAGAATATTTATAATTTTATATTAATATTTTATTTTGTTACAAATAAAAAAAAATTGTAAAAAGGAGATATATATATATATATAACGGATTTTACATTAATTTAACAAATGAACAGCTAAATAACAGCTGTTTATATCTGAAACCAAACAAGCTGATGAAATTGTTGGTTTATTTGACATGATCGTGGCTTTAACTAATGCTTCAGTGGAGGCTTTCTGAGCCCTTCAAGACCTTTTGTCCTCCGTTTTCATCTCTTCAGTTTCTGTGATAATAAACGTTCCCTCTCGTGGCGTCAGGATTCAGGAAGCCTGCAGATCGATGATAGTCGTCGTAATTCTGTCAGTAATAACAATAGCAGCTGTAAATAATCCTGATCTGACGCGCTGTTAGAACGACTGCGCTGCGACAACACCAGTCTTTTCTGGAGAGAACAATCAAAGGCATGAAGCAGTGTTTTATACACACACACACACGAAGCTGCATGTCAGAGGAAACGCTGTGTGGCGGGGGTTATCGTAATCTGAACTGAAGGAAGTGTGTGTGTTTATGAAATAACTTCAGGTTGTAATTCATCAAAATATACTGATATTTCCTGGTTAGAAGAATATTGACAGACTGTTTGTGCAAATCATCACCTTTGTGCTCTTGATCAAGACACTGGAGCTCTGTTACTGTACAACTCTCACCAAAACACAGTTACTGGACATCTCAGGTGTTTAAGGTGGAATTTAAATGATTTAGCAACACATTTGCATGTTGAAAGTTATCTGATGTCAGTTAGTGGTCGTGTGACATACACAGCTGAAAAATTTAATTTTAATATAAATAATAATTAATAAATAAATAGATATTTTAATAAAATTCTTTATTTATTTAAATAGAAATATAAAAAATAAATGGATACAAATAAATAAATAATTATAATAGATTCAACTAAATTTTGATATATATATATTTTTTTTAATGTTAATTGATTTTAAAACAGTGTAAATAGTAAAGTAATAAATGTATAATTATAATAGATTAAAATATTTTTTATTAAAATAATAAATGCAAGTGTAAAGTGTAAAAAAGGAAAAACAAATAAAATAAAATGAAAGTAAATGCATATCTAAAAACATTTATTTACAATAAATAAATATTTAAAAATATTAAAATAGGCTATATATTCCAATAAAAATTGCAATAAATAAATAAAAATGATAATAGATTAAACCTAAATTTTAATGCAAACTGATTTTAAAATGGTGTAAAAACTTAAAAACAAATGAAATAATAAAATAAAGCAAATACATAACTAAAACATTTTATTATAATAAATAAATAGATATTTTAATTTAAAAAAAATTAATAAATAAATAAATAAATAATAAATAATTATAACAGATTAAAATAATGATTAAAATAATAAATGCAAATCGATTAAAAAAAAAAAAGAGTAATTGAAACTTCCAAATAATATTTTATACATACATTTTTCCTAGTATTACCTGTGTCTTTATACATGTATTCTCTGATGTCTAAAATATTAGTATTAGTATTTAACATGAGTATTTGATATTTGACATGATAGTCACTGACGGCGCTCTTGTTTCCCAGCGCATCCACGCCGCTCTATTCGGACTGGAAGACAAGAAGCGGCTGCCCCTTCCCGGCATGTCCTCCTTCATCTCCTCCGACAAGCCCAACTTCAAGATAACCACAGTCCGAGACTCCGCCCCCTTCTCCGGCGGGACGTCCTGGGACATCCTCAACCCTTTCCCCTCATCCCCCCTCCCGCCGGGACCCTCGGGCCCGCCGGCGGCCCACGAGAACCGCGCCAGCGTCATCATGAAGACCCCCGACGTGTCCAAGTCCTCCGTCAAGAGTTGCTGATGACCAAACCTGAGGTGGAGAACACTACCATCCATTTTAATAAAGGACCTATGAGCTCACGGGACAGACGTGGACCATCCCATGGGAGCTGAACCACATCCTCCCAAACAGGAAGTGACACGTGAGCTTAAATTCAGGGAGTCCGAAAGCCATTCTGAATGTGTAAATAGGAGGATCGTTGCCTGTTGCCTTTAGCCGCCCGAGCACCTTATGGAGAAGAGTCAGTGACTAGCTCGCGATCAGGACGTTTTAGCAGAAAAAGCATATGCACATAAACAGCATAATATTAACTTATCTTAAGACCTTCAGTGCGAGCGAATATATATTTTTATACCTTTATGCAATGGCGTTTTACATTATAGGCCCTGTGATGTAAGAAATCCTGTGTGAATTTGTGGTTTTTATGACGAAGCAAAGCACTTGTTTTTATGATTTTTTTTTTTTTAAAGGAAAATGTAATCTTTTTAATGTGTCTCTTTCTACTGTATGTGAACGTAAAAAGATGTGTGTGTGTGTGTGTGTGTGTGTGTGTATATGTCCTGCTTGTCTTGTGTCCGTCTACAACTGTGTATTCAAGTCCCGGATAATGTGTGCGATCTTTATACACATGTACAAGGGCTTCTGTAATGGTTTCCTCAAGATTCTGGTGTATAAAAATCATGTGATCATGAGAATAAATGACAGACTACACTGGTCGGCTCAGAGTTCGGTTGTTTGCTGTGTCTTCTCTACTGAAGACATTGAACAGAATCACTTGGTCTGTTTATATTTTTATATTCGAGTCATTTTCCATGCTTGTTTTACTCGAATCTGCTTTTAATTAGTTTGGATGTTGGAAAGCAATTGAATTTGTTTCTCGTGTATCGTGTTTCTTTTATTCCCTACTGTTCTGTATATCGAGTGAAACGCTTCTGGAACAAGAACAAATGTGGGCGGGGCTTGATTTCGTCTGTGTGGATTTGATTGGCTGGTTGTGGTTTGCTATTGGCTGATCGCATGTGAGTGACAGGTTATAGCCCCGCCCACATCATCAGAGAAGAGAAGAGATGCTGCGAGAGGAACTTATTCTGATTCAAGATTATTACAACAACAATAATGATGTGATAAATTATTGTAATTGTAATAAATAGTATAATATTCCATAAAAGAATTTTAATTTCCTGCATATATCGCATCTGTAGTTTTGACATGCATCAACTCTCATGATGAATAAGGACTAGTGGTTTATCTAAAACTCATCAGTTTCTTTCAGATCAGTGTAAATACACAAAACGTGTGCTAAAGCACATTTTAAACTTCACAAAAGCATTTTTGTGCATTCAAAATGTCATTACTGGTATTTAGTGCCTTTTGGCCAATAAAATGTAGAAAATAATTTTTTTGTGTAATCATGATAGGGTAAAAAAAAATCTAGTCAAGCTCAGGTAAATAAATGTAACCATATATAAAAGAAAATAAATTAAAGTAAAGATCAAAACCGTCCACTTAGTTAGGGACAGATATAAATGACTAAAAGGCATTTTTACTTTATTAATTTAGTTTAGTTTGTTTACATGATTGATACACTAGTACATTTTCATAGTGAATTATTAGTATATATTATTTTTTTGGATGATTCTTCTTCAATCTAAGTCTCTTTTTAATTTTTTATTTTTGTGATGTTTTTTTGCAATTTATGTTTTAACAGGCGTCAAGCTAAAATCATAATCACTTTGAATAGTAAATCTACTCTACAGGATTCAAGCCGAATCATGTGTTTAATTCCCCCTCAGTAACTGATGGATGGATGGATGGATGGATGTGGTGTATTTTGCAGGTTTTAACAGTGAAATGAGGGCGTAAAGTTAAGGTTATTGCACAACCCAGTGGCGGACTAAACACACTTCAGTTTGTTTTTAATATTTCTGCTTTAATAGTTTTCAGACACAAGAGGTCAGTAGTGTACAGATCACATATTGTGCAAAATGAAGAGCAAATGTTTTCAGGCCAATAGTTCCTACGAAAGAGTTTTTTGTACATGATGTCCGCTAAACAGGAGAAATGAGATTGTAAATATGTTGAAACCATAAACATCTTCGACTAAACAGAGGCCTATAGTGACAACAGCGAGCTCAAGTTATCAGCTTTACATAACTTTCATCTGGGTTAGAGAAGGACTTTCAGGTTCTGTTGAGGGTCATTTGAGTTCAAATCGACGTCACATGTCAGATACCAATTTGCATGTTAATTAATCCTTGAATGGTAAACAGATTCTGCTCGCTGTGCACAATGGAGGGGTTTAAGAATCCGTTCAAATTGAGTTTAATAGAGTGCCGAAGTGATGACGTCACTTTGTAGGACAACTCGGAAGCTAGCGACGCATGGGTTTGGGTTCCCTCGATCAAAAAGCTATGCATTTTCCCCATAGACTTTTGGAAAATCGCAAAAAATAAGATCTGTGTGTAACAAAGAGTTGTGACCCTTACACGTTTTGTCTATCAAGATAATCTTTACAAGTTAATCCAAAATTTATACATTTTGAAGCCTATATAAAGTTTTTAAAAAACACAAGCAGACACAATAAAGTTTAAAAAACCACAAGCAGGTTATAACTGTGTGTTCTATGTCATAGACCAAAACGTGAAAATATTTAGAGGCTTTGTTCACCACAGACCTTATTTCAGGCGATTTAGCAAAAACCCATTCAAAAATCCCATAGACTTTAGAGCAGGGGTGCCCAAACTTTTTCCTATGAAGGGCCAAAAATCAAACTTGATTGAGGGCCGTGGGCCAAAAGTAAATTTTGCATCATAAATCATACTGTATTACATTAAAGTTGCTATGGGTTTATGATTATGCTCTTGATTTCTCCATTATTGCGTTTAATTTGTTGACGTTAATTGACGTCACGTCAAGTGTCGCATATAGGGTTGCCACCTTCAGTGTGGCAAAATAAGGGACGGCCCCCAATCACAATAACTTATGGTCTGACCTAGGGCTGCACGATTTGGGGAAAATGTCATATTGCGATTATTGAGGTCAATATTGCGATTGATATATGTGATTGCGATATAATAAACAAATGGTTTCATGAGTCAACTTGTTTGGTTCTAAAGCAAATGCACTCACAGATTAGTGATGATTCTGAAATGTGTATTTCTCAACTCAAACTAGCAATAACAACTAAATAATTGATAACACCTATAATGATAAATAGCTATCAATTTTTTAAAAGCATTTATTAGGCTTAAAAAAATATAACAGCTTTTAATTTAAGTGAACTTCAAACAATCCTCACATAAACCCATAATAAATGTCATATTTACCTGTGACCTTCCTGTCTAACAGGTAGGACATATACAGAAATTGAATAAAGTTATTAAACAGTCTACGCTGCATAAATTATATATAGACTAATCCTTATTAAAGCTAATTACTGACAGAAAGCTTTATTGATAGCTGGCCCTTTAAGAGCGCTGCTGACAGAGACGCGGATCTCACACTCGCCTCATTCTCTCACAACTCTTTATGTCCATCATAAGACTGCTCTTATGTTATGAAAATACTTGACAAATGACATTTTGGCATAATTGTGTGTGTTATTGTTCGTTCAAGCGCGAAAGAGAACTGTATTCTTTCGCGCGGTCTGTGCATGCGCTACTGGCGCGCGTCTTTCTGTGAGTCACATTCAGGACATTCACAAGCAGCGCGCTCTCTTTTGACTTGTCGTGCATTGGTTTAAAGCAGGTTTGAAGTTTTTATTCAACTATGTGTGGGCCTTATGTAAAATACGGGACAAATCGCGTCCCTTATTGATTTGATACGGGACGCATCATTTTACTTGTAAATACGGGACGATTCCGTATTTTAAGGGACGGGTGCAAAGCACGCGGTGCTGCACCATGAATTGCGCATTTACAGGAAAAAATCTAATTCATTTAGCAGCTACATTTAATTTAAACATTTAATTTCAGTTTACTCTGTTGTAGTTCAACAATAAAACAAACAAAAATGTTATGTCAAATAAGAAATGACGATCTGTGTCGAAGGTATCACCCCCCTCCTCTCTCTCCCCCCTCTCCCCGGACAGTATGGTGGGCCAAATCAAAGGTTACCACGGGCCAACTTTGGCCCGCGGGCCCTAGTTTGGGCACCCCTGCTTTAGAGCGAGGGAACCGGTAGTGCTAAAATGCTAACTCACTTCCGCGTTTTGGCCTACAGAGTGACGTCGTAACTTCGGCACTCTATAGTAGGCTACTTCATTATAATACTGTGACTACGTACTTAGGCTATGAACAACTATGATTAGTCTAGGGACAATCAGTCTGACTTTTGGGTTTCAAATCAGACCAATTCAAGTTTACATGTAACTTAAAGTCTGTGGTGAAAATCCAGCGTTTAATGTTGTTTATATGTCTGTGTGGTGTTTTTAATATGCTTAAACCATGTGTAAGTTCATAAGTCGACAGCATTGCTGAGTATTTCCTCCTTAAAACTGCAGTGAACCAAAGACAGTCTCAAAAACATGGTGTGAAATCGCTGGTGTTTCTGACGTCACAAACGACCTTGTAACCAATCAGATCAACGTGTGATCGTCAACCAGTGGATCTCTGAGGGAGTGAGTGAGTGCGTGGAGGCGGGGCTCATTTACATATTCAAAGAACTGTATACTGAGGCAAGGGTGTCGAGTTACATTCAAGATATTTTAAGGCATGAAGACATTTTTTCAAGTCGTTTTGTGTGTGTGTGTGTGTGTGCGTGATGTGTGGCCTGGTAAACCCTACGTTATGGGGACAAAATGTCCCCACAAGGATGGCAATATCCGAAATCCTTGTTCGTGTGGGGACATTTTTTGGTCCCCATGAGGAAATCAGCTTATAAATCACACTAAGTGATGTTGTTTGAAAATGTAAAAATGCAGAATGTCTCCTGTGATGGGTAGGTTTAGGGACAGGGGCAGTGTAAGGGGACAGAATATATAGTTTGTACAGTATAAAAACCATTACGCCTATGGAAAGTCCCCATAAAACATAAAAACACAACATGTGTGTGTGTGTGTGTGTGTGTGTGTGTGTGTGTGCACATATCTCACATTAGACTGAAGTTGTGTACAAGCAGTGCTCTTTATTTACATTGCATTTTACATGAGCCTATGTATTTTTCGTGTGAATATGTGCAGCTTTAAGCTGTGTAAATGAACAAAATCCTTGTGCATGTGAACGCCATCAGCGTTTATCACAGGAGGCTTTAAAGGTGCCCTAGAATGTGAAATTGAATTTATTTTGGCATAGTTAAATAACAAGAGTTCAGTACATGGACATGACATACAGTGAGTCTCAAACACCATTGTTTTCTCCTTCTTACTTAAATCTCGTTTTTGAAAAACACCCCTGAAAAACAGGCGAATCTCCACATAACACCGACTGTGACGCAACAGTCGGATCATTAATATGTACGACTCCAAAAATGTGCATAATCCAGCCCATGTTCAATGACAGGCAGAACTGCAGCCGAAGCATGGCAGTCGATCAGTGATTGGATGTACAAATGAACACAAAGGTATTTAGTTCCTTCATCCGAGCCTCTGAAGAAACAATGGGTTAATTTTATTTTCTCTGGAAATTTCCAAACATTTCACAGACGAGACTGTTTCCTCAACTTGGGCCAATATACAGAGCTGGACTCGATCTATCGAGCTACCAAGCAACAGACAGGTAATCTTTCTCTCAAAATCGTTCAGTACTGTATTTACATCATCGTGTTTGCATTGGTGAAAGCATTAGAGAGAGTGCAGAAACTGCGTTGCAATGATAAGATCTTTATTCTCGCGATCAACACACTGTCATCTGTTTGCTCAATGCTCATCACGACAACATTTTATGTCATGGGAATAGATCTAAATACTTTAAAAACATCTCACGATTCATTAATCTCGATCTATATATTAGGCTATATAACAAACATTGATGACAGGGCGTTGAATTATTATAAAGTAGTGTTCACCCGAGATGGTATTGTGGCCTTGATGCAAAGCAGAGTGCATTATTTGTGTATCTGTACATTATATTCTAATAATTCGCTCTTGTGTGTAGGACTAATTTCTTACGCATCTAATCCCAAGCGTCGTTTGCTAATTACAAAATATAATTTTTTTAAGCATATGTGAATTACCTGAGTCTGCAGAAGTGTCTCTACTAATAGTGAAACTGTACGTTTATCTGCTTCAAGAACAGCGCCGTTATTCCCTCGCTAATGAGAAATGTCATGTAGCTTGTACGTTTTTTTATTTTTTTTTATGTAGCTTTTAAGTTGCTAAACTATTTTACTGATAAAATCATCAGAGCAGCACATGTCTGTGCGAGTGTGTGTCCATACTGTATGTGTGTGTGTGTGTGTGTTTGAGTGGGAGAAAGAGAGTATGTGCTTTCCGTACATAATAAAACGTAATCCTGTGGAAAAAACATGGAATGTATGTGTCGTTTTTGTCCTATTGGTAACTATATTTATTTGCTGGGTCAGTGTCGTTGTGGGTTTTGGTTATTTTACTGTTGTCAGCTGTAAAGACCTTTGAAATAACTAAAAATCATTTGGCAAAGTGATATGAAACTGTAATGCGGTCAAAACCTGCTGGAACTACTTTAGTCCTGCGTTTCCCTGAAAATAATTGCACAGCTTAGAACGTTCCTCAACCAATCAGATTCAAGCATTCTGCAGCCAAGGAGAGACTGCAATTTTTCTTTTGTTTATTTTTTAACATATTTATTTTTACTCAGTCTACAAATCGATTTTACCATTTTTTTCAAACATGTGACAACAGTAACAGTGAAATTAGAATATTAAATATAAGAGAGAAAAGTATCCAGTGTTTGTGGTCTCTCTCTCTCTCTCTCTCTCTCTCTCTCTCTCTCTCTCTCTCTCTCTCTCTCTCCGTATCACACTCCTATTATGCCGGAGAGTTTTCCTGAATCATCAGATGATCGAGGCTCTTCTTCTCTCCGTCAGTCCGGCTTCAGCTTCATCATGACTCGCGTCGCGTTGAACATCAGCGTCGCGTTTATCCTCCTTCTGTCGCGATGCTGCGACGCAAAACACAAACTCCTGGTGTTTCTCATCGATGGATTCCGTTATGATTACATGGACGATTTACAAAACCTGGCCGGATTCAGAGAGATCGTGGAAAACGGTGTAAAAGTGGATTATCTCACTCCAGATTTCCCCAGCCTGTCCTATCCAAACTATTACTCGCTCATGACAGGTGGGTCTGACCAACTTTTTATTTCATAAATGCAATCATAAATAGCTTACTTAGGTAACACTTTACAGTAAGGTCCAGCATTAGTTACCTACGTTAATTACCATTAACTGCACGTATTTAGCATTTATTCATCGTTGTTAATGTTTATTTCAACCTTTACTAATACTTTATTAAAATCTTGTTAACATTAGTTAATGCAATGTGAACTAACATGAACAAACAATGAACAGCTGTATTTTTATTAACTAACATTAAAAAAGATTAACAAATAGGCTACAGTAACAAATGTATTGCTCATGGTTAGTTAATGTTAGTTAATACATTAACTAATGTTTACTAATGAACCTTATTGTAAAGTATTACCCTACTTCCTAGTTGATATGTTACAATTATGTTACAATATTGTGCTGCAGTCTTTCCTGTTTTATAGTAAAGTTTTTAGTTCGTTTTCAGACCTTTATAATGTAGTAAGTTGAGATATTATGAACTCTTGGAGCTTTTAATTATTCCCATATGTGTGTGTGAAGCCTTCGCATGCAAACATATGGCTCTCCTTTATAAGGCTTCACCACATAATGCAGTCCTGATGTGAGATTACACCCTTATAACGGTGTAAAGGTCCTCAGAGGAGCTCTCTCTGTACAACAGGGATTTGTCGGATCTGAGATCTGATCGTTAATTATTGTTTGAATGGGGTTATTGATAACAGAGACCAGTCCTTCCTCTCTCCACAATGACCACAGAAACACTATCACTCTCAGAGATTCATACGTCAATGCCAGAAAGTAAACTACCAGATGGAAATATCTGAGTACATATATATATATTTTTTTAATTTATCAATTGTTGAGACCAAAATTGTCTTCTTTTTTTTTTTTTACTCTCTCTCTCTCTCTCTCTCTCTCTCTCTCTGTTAAACGATTAATCGCGATCAATCGCATCCAAAATAAAAGTTTGTGTTTACATAATAAATGTGTTTGTACTGTATAATTATTTTATATATATAAATACAAACACATGCTTGTATATATTTAAGAAATATTTGCATGTATATACTATATATAGATTTATATATAAATAACAAATTTTTCTTAAATATATAAATGCACGTGTGTGTACTTATATATACAAAATAATTTTACACAGTACAAACACATTTATTATGTAAACACAAACTTTTATTTTGGATGCGATTAATCGTGATTAATCATTTGACAGCCATAATATATATATATATAATTTATTTTAACTCTATATCTGATTCCCATTCTACTCTATGGCCTGATTCACAATCTGTTACAATAAATGAGTATGGACTGAGTACTGGACCCCTGTGTTTTAGTGGACACACCATTTCCTGAACCAAACATTCCCAAACTATACATAATATATATTTTTTGAAGTCTATTAAATTAATGAATATATACGTAGACTTTGAAAACATAAGAATTATGAACATTTAGTAATTGTCACGCTGAGTTCTGTAATCTTCTAATCTGTGAATCACTTCCTGTCATATTTGCGTTAAATTCATTCATGAGGGAAAATTTAAACTTTCAATCCATGTTGCACAAGCATATTTGCTCATATTGACTCCGTGAATATACACTCACCGGCCACTTTATTAGGTACCCCATGCTAGTAACGGGTTGGACCCCCTTTTGCCTTCAGAACTGCCTCAATTCTTCGTGGCATAGATTCAACAAGGTGCTGGAAGCATTCCTCAGGGAGTTTGGTCCATATTGACATGATGGCATCACACAGTTGCCGCAGATTTGTCGGCTGCACATCCATGATGCGAATCTCCCGTTCCACCACATCCCAAAGATGCTCTATTGGATTGAGATCTGGTGACTGTGGAGGCCATTTGAGTACAGCGAACTCATTGTCATGTTCAAGAAACCAGTCTGAGATGATTCCAGCTTTATGACATGGCGCATTATCCTGCTGAAAGTAGCCATCAGAAGTTGGGTACATTGTGGTCATAAAGGGATGGACATGGTCAGCAACAATACTCAGGTAGTCTGTGGCGTTGCAACGATGCTCAATTGGTACCAAGGGGCCCAAAGAGTGCCAAGAAAATATTCCAAATACACCATGACACCACCACCACCAGCCTGAACCGTTGATACAAGGCAGGATGGATCCATGCTTTCATGTTGTAGACGCCAAATTCTGACCCTACCATCCGAATGTCGCAGCAGAAATCGAGACTCATCAGACCAGGCAACGTTTTTCCAATCTTCTATTGTCCAATTTCGATGAGCTTGTGCAAATTGTAGCCTCAGTTTCCTGTTCTTAGCTGAAAGGAGTGGCACCCGGTGTGGTCTTCTGCTGCTGTAGCCCATCTGCCTCAAAGTTCGACGTACTGTGCGTTCAGAGATGCTCTTCTGCCCACCTTGGTTGTAACGGGTGGTTATTTGAGTCACTGTTGCCCTTCTATCAGCTCGAACCAGTCTGGCCATTCTCCTCTGACCTCTGGCATCAACAAGGCATTTCCGCCCACAGAACTGCCGCTCACTGGATGTTTTTTCTTTTTCGGACCATTCTCTGTAAACCCTAGAGATGGTTGTGCGTGAAAATCCCAGTAGATTAGCAGTTTCTGAAATACTCAGACCAGCCCTTCTGGCACCAACAATCATGCCACGTTCAAAGTCACTCAAATCACCTTTCTTCCCCATACTGATGCTCGGTTTGAACTGCAGGAGATTGTCTTGACCATGTCTACATGCCTAAATGCACTGAGTTGCCGCCATGTGATTGGCTGCTTAGAAATTAAGTGTTAACGAGCAGTTGGACAGGTGTACCTAATAAAGTGGCCGGTGAGTGTAGTTCTGTGTTGCTGAATCACATGATGATACTGGATTTTGTTGGATTTTGATCCCGTGGTTTAAAGTGATAGTTCACTCAAAAACGAAAATGCTGTCATTAATTACTCACCATCACGTCGTTCCAAAGCCATAAGACTTTCATTCATCTTCTTTATTTACAAAATATTAATCTCCGACTGGCGTTCACGCCACCACATCCGCTCTCGTGTCAACACAACACATGGAATCGGGACACACTCGGGAATGAGCGTTGGAGATGAATATTTTTTAAACAAAGTGGTAAAATATGTTTTTTTTTGCATTCACATTGCTTCATAAAATTGAGGTTAAACCACTGGAGTCACGTGGGTTACTTTAATAATGTCTGTACTTCCTTTCTAGGGCTCGAAAGTGGTAGTTGAAGAAAAGTGTGATATGCGATAACTAATTAAATAATGCGATATTCGATATGATAATGCTTAAAGTGTGTAAAATAAATGATCTTTAAAATATATATAAAAATTATATACCCAACATACGTGCTTCATGTTCTTTCTGTGACGAGAAAACATCCCTACAGCTTCTGGAAGTGAACAGTGTTTTACCGTAGCAAGAAGTGTTATTTTAACATCACATTATTAAACAAGAACTGAATAATCAAATGTAAAAATAAAACTGCTTATTTTTCACTGAATGAATTAAATAGATCCTGATTCTTATTAAAGAGGCTATATGCGTTTTTCTGAAATTTAAACTCGTGACTGACACCTGTGGGCAAAAACAGAACTGCTCTTCCTTTCTGCTCGCTCTCGCAGCGCGCTCGTACGTGCACACTTCACAAGTCATCTGCTCCAAGGAGGTCAACATTATGTTTACAGAGGTAAGAACAGTCAAATACATATATCCCATTGCACTGCTTGCGAGTGTAGGCTACTTGCTGACTAGCGGTGGTGGCAGAGTGATCTGAAACGTTTAACATGAACGCGCTCGACGTCACATCCGCAGACAGCGCGGGAAAAATCCGACCCGACAGAAAATAGGAATTAGGAAAAATAGGATACAGGCTTATAGGAGCACCCACTGTGAGCGGACAAGGTGTCAGTATGCTCACCAGGAGATGTTTGAGTCATAAATGGTAAAATAAAAAGGCTATTGTTACGTTAATTTTGGGGAAAAAGCTGCATATAGCCCCTTTAAAGCTACAAAAGTTATTCAGCAAGAGCAGTGAGTGATTTTTACTCACTTTAGTTCATGACCCAGTTATTGCAAGCCGTTGCGATATACATATCAATATATTGCGCAGCCCTCAATAAAGGGACAGAAAACTCTCAGATTGCATGAAAATAATCTTCATTTGTGTTCGGAAGATATGTTCCTAATGTTGGACTTCTACTATAGTTGTGTGTAATGATTGCAGTCATATGTGTAATGTGTATTTAGTTATGGGAGTGGCATATTTTGTGTGATATTGTGTTGTTTAGCACACACACGCTCTGGCCCGCAGCGTTCACTGTCCCAGCACGCTTTAACACTTTGCTGACGCTGTTGTTTTGTCTGAGCACATTCCCCTCGCCACAAAGCTTCAGAAGATCGGCGGCTTTCAGAGAAATCAAACATACTGAGAGCAAAGCTGTGCAACCACTCTCTTACAATAACATTCATTAATGCCATTAAACAAGTAAGATTCAGTCCTTTAAATGCTTAAATCACGGCCGGGAGATATGCAGTTCTCAGAGAAGAAGCTTTATATATCTTTATATATCTCCCCCAAGAAGAAGCTTTATATATCTTTATATATCTCCCCAAGAAGAAGCTTTAAAGGGCATATTGCAGGTTAGATACCCAATGTATAGAAAAATAATGTCGATTTAAATACAAACATATACTTATGAATGGAATCTTATGAAACTTATGAAACTGGAATTACGAAATCTGGTGCCTATGGAACATTTTAAAACTATTATCCCGTCACTGGAAGAAGACTCAGTGATGTGTGCAACAGTTTTTAAGTGTTGTGATTATATATTTGTTGTTTTGATCTGTAATTTTATGACTGTAATTGCCGTCCATTCTTGGCCAGGACACTCCTGTGAAAGAGATTTTTAATCTCAGAGACATTATCCTGGTTAAATAAAGGTCAAATAAAATAAAATAAAAACGCTATTTAGGCTTCTAGAGTCATTTTACGATTAACTTTTCATATGATATTTTCATACAAGGTTATATATTAATTAACAAAATAAAAAAAAACTGCAATATGCCCTTTAAGCACGGCGGGAGGATCTCGGAGATCCACCAGTAAACAATACGACAGTTTTTATAAAATAGGGGAATGGCAAAAATGAAACATTACATAATTTCCCCTCAATCTGATTGGTTCTTCATAGACAAGCCCTCTTGTTA
The DNA here is from genome assembly GCA_031834385.1 of Semotilus atromaculatus. NCBI lineage: Eukaryota > Metazoa > Chordata > Actinopteri > Cypriniformes > Leuciscidae > Semotilus > Semotilus atromaculatus. The sequence continues at coordinate 283,950 of JAULUF010000052.1, forward strand.
CTAGGTACTTGGTACTAGGTTTAGACATCTGTGTAGTCTAATTTCCCATATTTGTTATTTTTACACTCACACAACCAACATAAAAGGTGTATGGCAACATACAACATTCATAAATTACAAAAAATACATTGTGTTTCAAAGTGTTAGAATCATTGTTTGTTTAAAAGAGAGTTTACGATCTTACTCTATTATAAATCCCTCAGACGACAGCGGCTGATGAACTGATGTATATTACAGCCGGTTTAGTGCGTTTGTTAGTTTAATGTTAGTGTTTCTTGTAAGCGCTGAGCCTGCTCTTTGCACTGTGAACTTCTGTAGAGTCAGCGCTTCAGTTTAATTACACTTTCAGGCAGTCATGGATCATTATTACCATTTAAAATTAAATTTCCATGGCCATTTTTTTCCCCACAATTAAAGTGTTGTAGACTCTCTTTTAGTGTATGTTTAAAGGAATTTGTTGTCTTTTTAAATCAGATCTTTTGGAACCTCCTATTTTTTCCATTCATTTCTCCCATGGGGATTTCAAAATAGTCTTTGTTAAAGTGTTATAAAACATGAATCTCGCCTGCATGGAGAATCACAACATTACAAACTTTTATTTGAAAACAAAAACAAAAAAAAACCTTCTTTGGAACTGGGACAAAAATGCAAAAGTAGAAGGCTTCAGTAAGGGAAAGAACTACAATCCCATGAAGCATTGCGAATGACATAATTGAATTAAAAAAGATGAAGAAATACAAAACTCATTTAAAAACGCTGAATAAAAACAATCTATTTCAAGTTTATTTCACAATATGCATATATATTCAAATATTTAACTATTTTGAGAGTGTACAGAGACTGACTCGATTATTTAAATCGCAGTGCATCATGGGAGTGGGCGGAGCTAAAGAGCTCTTGGCTCCTTTAATTTTTATGACTCTGGTGGAATGTCACTGGCACTTGACAAGTGTGATTGGCACTTGTGCACTATGCACTTGTGCACTATGCACTTATACACTATGCACTTGTACACTATGCACTTATACACTATGCACTAGGCACTTATACACTATGCACTTATACACTATGCACTTGTACACTATGCACTTTTGCACTATGCACTTATACACTATGCACTAGGCACTTATACACTATGCACTTATACACTATGCACTAGGCACTTATACACTATGCACTTGTACACTATGCACTTATACACTATGCACTTGTACACTATGCACTTATACTACACTATGCACTTGTACACTATGCACTTATACACTATGCACTTGTACACTATGCACTTATACACTATGCACTAGGCACTTATACACTATGCACTTATACACTATGCACTTGTACACTATGCACTTATACACTATGCACTAGGCACTTATACACTATGCACTTGTACACTATGCACTTATACACTATGCACTTGTGCACTATGCACTTATACACTATGCACTAGGCACTTATACACTATGCACTTATACACTATGCACTAGGCACTTATACACTATGCACTTATACACTATGCACTTGTACACTATGCACTTGTGCACTATGCACTTATACACTATGCACTAGGCACTTATACACTATGCACTTATACACTATGCACTTGTACACTATGCACTTGTGCACTATGCACTTATACACTATGCACTATGCACTTATACACTATGCACTTATACACTATGCACTTGTACACTATGCACTTGTGCACTATGCACTTATACACTATGCACTATGCACTTATACACTATGCACTAGGCACTTATACACTATGCACTTATACACTATGCACTTGTACACTATGCACTTGTGCACTATGCACTTATACACTATGCACTAGGCACTTATACACTATGCACTTATACACTATGCACTAGGCACTTATACACTATGCACTTGTACACTATGCACTTATACACTATGCACTTGTACACTATGCACTTATACACTATGCACTTGTACACTATGCACTTATACACTATGCACTTGTACACTATGCACTTATACTACACTATGCACTTGTACACTATGCACTTATACACTATGCACTTATACACTATGCACTATGCACTTGTACACTATGCACTTATACACTATGCACTTAATACTATTCAACCAATTCTTTTAGCTGAACGTTTGCTTTCTGAATTTAATGTCCCTAATGCCTGGATTTTAGATTTTCTGACCAGAAGATCTCAAATAGTACGGGTGAATGGAGAACATTCCAGGGAGCTTCATTCTTCAGTGGGCTGTCCCCAGGGTTGTATTCTTTCACCTTTATTATTTATTTTATATACAGATAGGTGCAGAAGTCAATATCCAGACAGACATATTATTAAATATGCCGATGATACAGTGGTGCTGAGTCTGTTAAAGCGAGGTGACACAGAGCATGGGCCCATTTTGAAATATTTTTTGGATTGGTGTGAGAGTTCTCATTTACAAATTAACGTATCCAAAACTAAGGATATGACTATAGAATTTTACAATTCTGTCGGAACTCCATCTAAAGTAGTTATTGCGGGTAAAGAGGTTGAGAAGGTCAGTTCATATAAGTATTTGGGAACATTAATTGATGATAAACTTAGGTGGGTGGAAAACACAAATCTTATTATATCGAAAGCACAAAAACGGTTATATTTACTGAGGAAGCTTAAGTTCTTTGAAGTGGATAAATCCATATTGATAATGTTTTATAGATCTTTCATTGAAAGTGTTTTAACCTTTGCTATGATCTGTTGGTTTTGTGGATTAAATGTTAAAAGTAGATCCCAGCTTCAGCACATTATTAATTTAGGGTCAAAGATTACAGGATCTGTACAGTTGAGTTTGTCTGCTTTGTGTGAGAGAAATGTTATCAGGAAGTCTTTGACTATCCTAGAGGATACATCCCACATTTTGTTTCTAGAATTTGAATGGCTTCCCTCAGGAAAGCGATATAGAGTGCCCGAGTGGAGGACCGTTAAAGCTTCTAGGTCTTTTGTTTCAAACGCAGTTATGAGTAAATACTTATTTTAAACAAAGATAAAGGTACCGTGAATTTTAAATAGTAGCTATATGAAGAATTATTATAAATGCCCGGGGTTTGTGATGTTTTTCGTAAGGTTTTGTGATGTTTTGCTGTTTTCTGTTTTATAAAAATCTTTATGTTTGTGAGGTTGAAGCTACTTAAATTTCCCTGTAAAGGGACAAATAAAGATTTTACTACTACTTATACACTATGCACTTATACACTATACACTTGTGCACTATGGACTTATACACTATGCACTTATACACTATACACTTGTGCACTATGCACTTATACACTATGCACTATACACTATGCACTATACACTTATACACTATACACTTGTATACTGTGCACTTATACACTATGCACTTATACACTATGCACTATACACTATGCACTATACACTTATACACTATACACTTGTATACTGTGCACTTATACACTATACACTTGTGCACTATGCACTTATACACTATGCACTTATACACTATGCACTTGTGCACTATGCACTTATACACTATGCACTATACACTATGCACTATACACTTATACACTATACACTTGTATACTGTGCACTTATACACTATACACTTGTGCACTATGCACTTATACACTATGCACTTATACACTATGCACTTGTACACTATGCACTATACACTATGCACTTGTACACTATGCACTTATACACTATTCACTATACACTTATACACTATACACTTGTATACTGTGCACTTATACACTATACACTTGTGCACTATGCACTATACACTATGCACTATACACTATGCACTTGTACACTATGCACTTATACACTATGCACTATACACTTATACACTATACACTTGTATACTGTGCACTTATACACTATACACTTGTGCACTATGCACTTATACACTATGCACTTGTACACTATGCACTATACACTTATACACTATACACTTGTATACTGTGCACTTATACACTATACACTTGTACACTATGCACTTATACACGATGCACTTGTGCACTATGTACCAACCATGTAGTGAATTCATTTTATAAGTCTTATTTTGTGATTTAACATCGGCTTCCCTCCTCATGTACAGGACGATACTGCGAGGTGCACCAGATGACTGGGAATTACATGTGGGATAAGGACACCATGAAGGAATTCCTGATCGGAACCAATCAGGACAGCCGGTTACCGCTGTGGTGGGACGGGTCCGAGCCGCTGTGGGTCACCATGCAGAAACTGGGGAAGAGAGTCTACATGTACTACTGGCCAGGTCAGTATGCTGTCTATAGAGGTGGGACCAGGGCTATTAAAATTAAATAAAACTATATATATATACATTAGTCAACATTTGAAGTGGATCAAAACCTTTCATCAAAGTTATACATGAATTTTGAACAATATCCGTTTTTGTCTTAGGACAACTTTGATGAACTTTTTAATCTACTTCAAATGTTGACTACTGTATATATATATATATATATCTTTTTTGGTAGTTAACATAAAATAAACATTATCCTAAGTATTTTTTTAAACCCTTCAACTTATTTATTTTTTATTTTCATTTAGTTTAACTTGGGATGTATTAAAATAACTAAAACTGAAATAAAATGAATAAATATATATAGGCATGATAAAAAAAAAGACAAAAACATTAAACAAAATTACTAAAACTTTAACATAAACAGAAAAAAAACGAATTCAAACTATTAATAAAAACTATTATATTATCTCAGTTATACTAAATTAACACTTTGTGGGTCTTGAACCTCATAACAAATCAATATAAATGATTATTTTTCATAAATGGGTCACAAATGAATACAAGAAGATGCATGTAAATGGAGATATTTTTACTTGGGTCCTAATGATGTCATTTCCTATTTATCACAAGCTTATGAAATGTTTAAGGGGTGAAATGTGGAGTAGTGTAAAAAAACGTGACGGCTAAATACACCATTTTTGGAGCTTATTTTCAGACATCTGGCCATGCGAACTTATACTTGACTATAAAATCTGGTTTTAACGGCAAAATAAACTGCTGTTAAAAAGTTACAGTAGAATCAGTGAAATATTATTATAATGTAAAACAGCTGTTTTCTATGTGAATATATTGTAAAGTGTAATTTATTCCTGTGATCAAAGCTGAATTTATCATCATCATTACTCCAGTCTTCAGTGTCACATGATCCTTCAGAAATCAGGATAATATGATGATCTGATGATCAAGAAACATTTATGATTATTATCAATGTTGAAAACAGTTGACAAAACCGTGACATTTTATTTTTCAGGATTCTTTAATGAATAGAAAGTTCAAAGGAACAACATTTATTTGAAATAGAATCTTTTGTAACATTATAAATGTCTTTACTGCCACTTTTGATCAATTTAAAGCGTCATTGCTGATAAAAGTATTTAAAAATGTTACTGACCTCAACCTTGTAGTGTTCTGTATAAATAAAAACATCTGTTCATCACACAGAACTTCCTCCTCGTTAGTGTTTTAAAAGCTGCTCCTGTTGCTGATCTACATCTAAACTAGCTTGCAACGTTTTTAAAAGATCTCTCTTTGATCTCTCTCAAATGCATATTAACACATTAATATGCATAAAATCAACATATTATTATGTGTTTCTGTCCGTTCAGGTTGTGAAGTGACGATTCTTGGAGTCAGACCTTCGTTCTGTGAGGAATACGTGTACAATCCTTCAGAGAAGAACCTGACCGACTCCATGGAGAACGCTCTCAATATGTTAAAGTAAGAGCAGAAACCAGGAACCATTAAAGACGAGCTATTCTGCTTTTTCTCCATCTTCATCTCTCTTCAGTGTGTGATGTTCTTCTCTATATCAGTGTCAGTGTTTCTGAACTCCTGAAACGCCTCCATTGTAGTCTTGAGTTTCTTCCAGGAACGAACACGTCACAATATTCCTCATTATAATAATTAATGCGCAGAATAAAGGGGCGGGGCCTGGTTGAGTTAGTTAGTAGTGTGTTAAACTGGTGGTTATGGTAAGGGGCGGGACATTTCCCAAACACACTC
>JAULUF010000052.1:295000-357500 GCA_031834385.1 Semotilus atromaculatus
CCTTTGCTAGTGTTCTGGAAGAAAGTGTTGATTTGAGATATGTATGAAGTGATTTGGTAGTTTTAGTGCAGTTTGAATGTGAAATGAACTGCTGTGCCGAGCTGAAAGTTGGTTAGGAGAACTGTGTGAAGAGTTTTGAAAAAGTGACTTAAGTATTGAAAAATGTGTCCTAGCGACTGTAAAAAACTGTAAATTAACATAATTACAATAGTATTTATAGTGCTGTCATATATATATGTGTGTGTGTGTGTGTGTGTGTGTGTGCGCGTCTATTATATAAACAGACATTTATGCGATTAATAGTGATTAATCGATTTGACATAATATTATATTTTAAAGGAACACACCGACTTTTTGTGGCTTTATCTTATTCCCCGTATCCCCCAGAGTTAGAGAAGTCCACACACACCCTTCTCATCTCCGTGCGTGCCGTAACTCTGTCTGACACACACACCGCTAGCTTAGCTTAGCACAAAGACTGGAAGTAAATGGCTCCAGCTAGCATACCGCTCCCAATAAGTGACAAAATAGTGTGATTTGTATAGTCACAGTGTGTACAAACAACAAGGTCATATGAGACACGGCCATCTTTTACATACCAACCGTATACATACTAGGAACTATATTCTCTAAGGCGAAGCACTGCTACTTGGGCGGAGGGATTAGCGCAACACTCTCTTTGTTATTAGATGACCTTGTTATTTGTACACACTGTGACTATACAAATCACAACATATAAATAGGAAAATGTTGGCGTTATTTCGTCAAGTCAAGTCAAGTATATTTATATAGCGCTTTTCACAACATAGATGGTATCAAAGCAGCTTCACAGTATCAATCAAAACAACATAACAATGTTCGACCCCCACGTTTGGTAGAGCTGATCAATGGGATTAATGATCGTTAATTAATTTTAATATCCCCAACTGAGCAAGGCAAAGGCAACAGTGTACAAATGTATGACAGTAAATACTCTGTATAATAATATTGTTAATGATAAAAAAAAAAAAATAATTATGAAACTGTTATTGATGTATTTAATTAAAATATAAAATAGTAGTATTAATTTAAAATAAAATATAAAAAATATATTTTTTTTTTATGTAGTAAGTTTTAACCATTTTTTATTTATAATTTAACCATGAAAATGTTGTCTTTTTTTGGAGGCAATTAATTTTTATTCAGGAAGGATGCATTAAATCAATCAAAAGTGACAGATAAGACGTTTATAATGTTACAAAAGATTCATTTTCAGATCAATTTTGTACTTTCTATTCATCAAAGAATCTGTATCACAGTTTCCACAGAAATATGCATCAGCACAACTGTGATAATAATCATAAATGTTTCTCATCATATTATCCTGATTTCTGAAGGATCATGTGACACTGAAGACTGGAGTAATGATGATGAACATTCAGCTTTGATCACAGGAATAAATTACACTTCACTGTATATTCACATAGAAAACAGCTAGTTTACATTATAATAATATTTTCACAATTTTACTGCATTTTTGATTAAATAAAAGCAGCCTTGGTGAGCAAAAGAGACTTTTAAATAGCAGTGTGTATTTTTATATTTTAAATGGTTATTGCAACATAATAATTGTTATACAAATAAAACAATTTTAGTCTTGTAACTCATCAAATGATCATTCTGCAGACTTCAAGGCGAACTTCCGCGCCGGCCCCATCCGAACAGTGGATGTGTATAATGTGTTGTGTAAGACGCTGGGGATTGAAGCGCAGCCCAACAACGGCTCCTGGCCTCGGGTCGAGTGTATGATGAAGAGCTCGGCTTCTGCCGTTCGAGTCGCTTCCACCTCCGTGTGCCTGATGATGATGATGATGATGATGCTCTAGAATATCTGGAAACACAACATCAGATACAGGAAACACTGATTTTATGCCTTAGCGTGTGCCATAGGCTCAGATAAATGCCAAGAAAACCCATTTTCGCTGCACTGCCTCTATTTTCGCGTTGAAGGAATGATGTTGTTGGATAAACCAATTTGCACATTTTCACTAAAATTTTACCTGAGGTCAAAGATTTATATTTTTAGTAAAATGTGAGCTTTTATTATGTAATTTCATTCATTTTCTCCATCTGTTGTTTCTGTCTGTACACATTTATTTTATTTTAATTTTATGATTACTGTAAAATGGCTAGTGTGTGTCCTCTCTGTCAAGATATGTGCTGTTTTGAATGTAAGGCATTGTAATGTTATTATTTGCTTAATTTCTATAACATTATAGAATTATAACATTATATAATATTATATATAGATTATCCATTTTCCTTTAGTACAGGGTTTGTACTCATTTCTTTCTCAATAAAATATTTTCTCAAAACTCTTTGTTATTTTACTACTACATTTGTTCTTTCACATTCGCATGGGGACTCTTATTCTGTATTATGTGATTTTACAGCAGCGTTTAACAACGGCCAACGGAGCTCTCTCTCCACCTGCCGGTCTGTCTGTGAACTGCAATGAGTTCACGCTTTAATCAGAACCGTTAACGGTTCTGGGTTTAATGTTAATCATTTCACATGCTATTTTAAACTTTATTTTCACCTCTTTGCTACTTTATGTATTTATTTATAAAATATTTTTAATTATGAGTTTCTCTTAAGGTTTTAGTTTATATTTTTGAAGACTTTTGAATAAACTTTGAACACATGAACGATGTTGTTCTGTTTATTATAAGGGTGAGCTGCAGTTTTCGCGCTCTTTAAAGCAAGATGGATTCTGATTGGCTGTCAATGCTTGTATCGGAAAAATTCGTTATGATTCCAATGGTTTATATATATTTATATTTAAAACGATTTTAGAACTATATATTTTTAGACAGAAATTATTTAAACGAACATTTAATGCGTTATTTATTTATTATCTTATGCGTCGTACAGTAGACTTCAGTTGGTGAAGAATAATGTTCAAGATGGACAGAAGGTGGCGCAAAAGACCTTTTATTTAAGTCTTTAAAATCAAACTGGTGTGTGACGTGAGTTGAGTAGGCTAATATTAATTAACAGCACTTACTAAAGAGTCAGGGTTTGTCTTAGTTGCATCATGTTATGCACAATTTACTTTATTACCACAATAAGTAAGTATTAATGTAAGCATTTTTTTTTGTAAACATAATACTTATAATATATCCTTGTATTGAAATTAGGCTACCTAATATTTTTTTCGTGACCCAGGGATATTTTTTCGTATATTAAAATAATTATTTTAAAGATTTTATTATTAGTAATTTTTTATTATGTACCGGTTTGTCCGCAAAAAACAAACAACCAGACACAAAGTATGATAACCAGTCTGGGTCATGGATTTATAAAAAACGATTTCAGTTTAAGACATTTCAATGTTGTTTGGATCCATTGTGTGTGATTTATGGCCTACTCGAGTTTCCATAGTCGCTGTTCTATTCATATCCTACTACGGCAAAGACTTGTCTTATGAATATCAATCAGATAATGCTGACGTTGCTTGGTAACCTTCCGCCAGCTTCTAGTCAAGTGCCTAATTATTATTAAAAAGGCAATTCTTACCCGCTCATTCGCCAACAGACTACCGCCTACGCACCAACGGCCAATCATTCTGCGCCATTCAGCATACGTCACGTTACGTAATTAATATTCAAACAAACACCCTTTTTCATAGTAGAACTCGCAGATTCGCCACTCGAGAGGCAGCTGGGGATCTAAGCAGGACTGAGATTGCGATGGATTGACATTTGACAATAAGTTATTTATTTCTCACATTTTAGACAAATCGCGGTGGATATAATGATACTATTTCAGAGTGTTTACATCTTTATCTCACGTTTAAGGCTTTAAAGTTAAAGCCGTCGCGCGATGATGCCTCTCCGTTGTTTGTGTTCACGTCATCGGAGCTAAACGCTCCTCGAGATGTTTTGATATATTTGGATGATAATATTTGGTATTGACGGCCTTTGTGTGTGCACTTGATGGGAACATTTATGTAGGATTTGAATTAGCAGCCATTTAAGCTGAGCCCGCTCGGTGAACTGATCTGACTGATCATAATTTCAGGTGCTCTTGCTGTCATTTTAAACCGTTTAGATGCAACAGTTGCACGTGTATTTCTCGAGTTAAGCGGCTCCGGATCATCTTGTGTGAATTAAATGCACACATTGTGATGAGTGTGAACTCGAGCATGCGACCTGTCTATTGCTGTGCGCACGTGAGGACATGTCATTCCCAGCATTCCCATCATTCCCATCATCAGCAGCATCATGCGTCCTGATGGCCGAAGCTCCAGCACCAGCAGCGGGTCTGCGGTCCTCGTCTACCCGTCTCTGGTCGTCGGTGTCTCGGCTGCGGTGCTCCTGCTCTTCCAGCTCGGCTCCGGAGGACTCACTCTCACCTCGTTTTTCCTCAAACTCTTTATTTACGTGTCCTTCGCCCTGTTGTGTTTTCTGCTGGGGGGTTTCGGGCTTCTGGTGAGGAAAAGCCCCTTGAAGATCAGCAGATTCGACACCACTAAGCCACTAAGAGACAGTCATCGAAGCTCGCGGATCTATTCAATAAGTTAATGGTAAGGATGATGATGATGATGTCACATCACAACATCTCTACACTAACATCTACAGACAAACAACAATTCACACTTTCACTGTGATTGATTCAAATAATGTGACTAGACATATATATAGATAGATACATGGATGGATGGATGGATAGATAGAACAAAATATAGATAGATGGATAAATTAATGAATGGATAGATGGATGGATGGGTAGAATAATAGGTAGATAAATGGATGGATGGATAGATAGATAGATAGATAGATAGATAGATAGGTGATGCAGATACTGCAACAGATGAAGCGGCATGAATAAAAGCATGATCATAATCATAAAAATGTAATGTGAGTGTGTGTGTGTGTGTGTATATATATATATATATATATAGATATATATATATATAACTCACACACTGACACAGTTCTATTGTGTATATATATATAATATTCATATATTAAAATAAAATAATAAACAAAATAATTATTTAATGTGTAGATTTTAATTTTAAACAAATTATTACATTTTTATTTAGAAATAAATAATACATCAAATAAAATAAATTGCCAGGGTTTATTGAGGTTCACTCACACAGTGAACAAAACAAGAACACAAATATCGAACTATAAAGGTTCAGTATATCCAAAAGTAAATATTACGCAATCAGAAAACCCACATCCTTTTTGTATGTGATTGTGCTGTCGATCTCAAACCTGATAACAGTTGTTCTAATAATAGCACCGAAATGGGTTTGCACAGTCTATATTCCCCACAGGATCATTGCAGGACGTGTAACTGTTGTAGCCGCTCCTCGATACGCAGCTCTTGTGTGTTTGTCACGAGTGACTGATTGTTCTTGATCCACAGGGCCGGTTCTGTGTTCCTCTGCTGGACTCGGCCCAGACCAGGAGGGTCGTCGTCTCTCTCAATGTGGATAAAGCCCTTAAAGAGGGTGAGTAGTCTTGAGCTGCGTCTCAATTACTTACACTACGCCCTAAAAAGTAGATCCTTTTGAGTGTGTAGAAGCGTTGGGACAAACTATCACGTCATACAATTACACCTTTAACGGTTGCTCTCTGTTGCATCTTATCACAGTAAACTGGCCTGTCAATCATCTTATCACAGTAAATGGCCTGTCAATCATCTTATCAAAGATTAAATCCTTCATATTTCATTTAATTTCCCACAGAAATGCTGAAGTTCGTTGATCTGCAGTCATGCAGACTCTCCTTATATAAAGATGCATTTAAAAGTTAATGGCCAAACGGATCTTTATAAAAGTCCACATTGTTATTGCAGATGAAATATTACACAGATAACAGTAAATTTATATTTTTCTTATCAGGTTAAGCTTTGATTAGTCACTCAAACCTTTATCTAAACCTCTCACCGTCGGTCGCGCATATCCGCCATGTTTTGTAGTTTTTAAACACTTTTTACTCGTGTTTGTAGTTCCTCCTCCAAAGTGCAGTGGATTGTGGGTAATTTTAGCTGTTATAATGAGCACGGGATCCACACTTCGAAAATCAATGGGAAATAGTAAACCATCCTGGGACTTCTTCTGACACAGTCTTTTCAACACACTATGATTTTGCGACACACTTATTGTAATCTCACACACTGTTTAGAGTGTGGACTTGTCTCTTCTGTGACATCAGTGTGTAACAATAGTTTCCCGGTGAAATCATTCAAGCATCAGTGCTGTAACTCATCACTGGTCCGTGTTTAATCGGTGATTGCTGGGAAAGTCGGTTCATTCTCATGGTGTTTGTCACAAGCATCTCGTCTGTAGCTTCGCTCTCTCAGTTTAAAGGGATAATTCACACAAAAATAATAATAATTCTGTCAGTAATTACTCGCCCTCATGTTGTTCCAACCCTGTAAGACTTTCGTTCATCTTAGGAACTAGGAACTAACCCTTTAATAGTTGAATAGGGCAAAGAGGCCGTAAAGTGTGTCAGTCTGTCAGGGGATGATGGGAGATACAGTCCTGTCTGTCGCAATGATGCTAGACTGAAAAACACAGCGCTTATCTTTGCTGATGAGGAAATCCTCGTCTGCCGTGAAGCTGTAGGACGTCATGAGGGTGAAATGGGTCTGAAGTTCATGGGCACAAAAGATGGAACCATTTTTATATATATATAATATACATATTTTGTTCCATTCATTAAATATATATATACAGGTGGAACTCTAAATATTAGAATATCGTGAAAAAGTTATCATTTTGATGATTATGGCTTACAGCTTATGAAAATCCCAAATTCAAAATCTCAGAAAATTAGAATATTACATGAAATCAAAAAAAAGAAGGATTTTAAGTACAGAAATGTCGGCCCTCTGAAAAGTATAATCATACATATGTATATAGTTATATATAATATATTAGTTTAACCTTTTAATTTGAATTACTGAAATACACGAACTTTTGCACGATATTCAAATTTTTCGAGTTTTACCTGTATATAATGTATATATGTGTGTGTGTGTGTGTGTGTATAATACTCTGATTATTTAAGGTGGAGATGTTTACTCCTCCAGTCAATGTGAGCAGGTTTTCTCTGACCTTCATTCGGTTGAATAATTTAACATCCCATGATGACAAAGTGCCTTTTAAATGAAGTATCATGTGTAAATGCAAAAGGAAATCTATGTTTCCTTACACAAAAATGACAATTCTGTCATCATTTACACACCTTTGATCACAAAAGGTAATTTTTTTTTTTGAAAGAATGTTCAGCTGATCATTTATTAACTGTAAAATCAAGCTACAACAAAAGAAGAAATACTATAAAATGATAAATATTAACATTAAAAATAGTTTGCGTTTGTGTTTTGTTGTTGTTGTTGTTGAGTATCATATTTGGCTTTTATGGCTCATATATTATGAAAAAACATCTGTTTTATTCAGAGGCCCAAACTGAGCAAAAATACGCCATTTAGTGCATATGCTGATATTTATATAGACAAAAATTATGAAATTTGCGATTTATTGAAAATTATGAAACAGCCAGACGTAACGCAGTTGTCCACGTCTGTCGCCATAGTTACTATGGGAATTCTAGTGGAAACCAGGGGATAGCGCGGATATTACGTGATTGACAGGCGACAGGTGAACAGGGACGAGCTATTATTTAAAATTGGAATTTCTCTGAAATAAAAAATCTTTGGAAACCTTTGGGATATTGTAAGTACACAAGCGCAGGAAATATATCACACTGTGCAAGTGATTTTTGGATATTTTATTACAAAAATCTTACATATTGCACCTTTAATGAACATGAAGTTTTAATGTGAAGTTGAAATGAGATTTGAGATCATCTGTGGAGGGAAAGATTTTTAGTGTGCTGTGAAACACAATTTCAGTCTGCAGAAGAAAATGTTTTTTGAGCACTATATAGTCGCTACGTGCTTTCATAGATTATGAGGTATATCTCCTTTTGTGTTTAAATGGAAAAAAGAGTGATTTGTCATGGGAGTGAGTAAATGACGACCGGTTTTATTTTGAGGTGAGCTGTTCCTTTAAATAGTCCCTGTTATTGTTTCGAGGTGAATATTGCTCAGCACACATCAGCGTCAGAGGTATTTTTTTCACCTTTGACCTCTGTCGGTCACAAGACCTCTGTGTTCCTGCGCTCGGACTGGATTTCTCCGCTAAATCTCTGAGCTTTAGAGTCCAGGAGCCGATCAGTTTCAGATCTCGCTTCGAGTCCTACAGCAGTCTCAAAAGTGAGCCGATTATAGACTTAAAAGTATTGTCATTGCATTAGAATTAGATATTAAAATATCAAGTCTGAATGCCATAATATGCCCCTAAAATTCAAGATATCAGGGTAAAAATGCCCCTTTTGTCTTATATTTATGTAATATGATTGGCCTATAGTTAAGTAATATCACACCACTGCTGTTTTTGTCCGGAATAGCAGGATTGCAAATATGATATTGATTTTATACAACAGTTCAATGAATAAGAAGGTTATATTGTATTATATTTTAGACACAATATTGTGTTTTTGCTCAGTTTTGCCAACGATAATATTACCTATAAAGCCAGAGCAGAACTGTTGTGCGTGTTTGAGCCACACAGCGGCGTTTCGCTTCTGAATCCGCAGTTTGAACGAATCAATTGAGTGAACCAATGATTCACAAACAGAGTCATTTACTTCATTCCTGAATGAATCAGCCGTTTGAACGAATCGAATGAATGATTCAATGACTTACTCATTTAGAGATTTAACGCCACCTACTGGCAGTTTCTTATTTAGAGTATTATTTCATAAAATAAAAAAAATATTATTTTGTGTGTAGTTTGCCTAAAAATGAAATTTCGTTTCAAACCTGTATGACTTTCTCTCTTTTGCGTGACATAAAAGAAGATATTTTGAAGAATGTTGGTAATCAAACAGTTTTGGTCTGTAAATATAATAAAAAAATATATAAAAAAACGATGGCTGTTGTAGCCTAAAAGTTCACGTGTAATAAATTCTATGTTGAAACAAATAAATAATTTATTTCTAAAGCTACTTTTTGTAATGTATATTTGATTATTTTCTCATTTAACACAATCACTTTAAATGATATTTTAAGGGTAATTTCTCAGCCAATTGTGATGTGCTATTAATTTGCGATTCATTTCGATAAATTCATATATACATATAATAATAATAATAATAATAATCTATTTAAATGCATAAAATATATTATTATTATTATTATTGTTGTTGTTAATAATAATATATTTCTAATGCAGACAAATTCACATATTTGTAAATGCGACGTAAGTGTCCAGATACTGGTGCTAAAAATAAAGATAATAAAGCTCTAGGATGCCAGTATTGTGTGTGTAATAATGGTTATAATCTCTCTCTCTCTCTCTCTCTCTTGTGTTGCTGTTTTGCTTGAGAAAACAGTCGCTGTCATTTTCCTGTTTGTCTTATTATCTGTCTCTCTTTTGGAGTGTGTGGGTGGAATGACATTATAACACAAACCACATTCTGCATCTATCAAACATGCCTTTTACCTCAACACAGACACACACACACACACACACACACACACACACAGACACACACACAGACACACGTCTGTTATGGTGGGAACTTCCCATTGTTTTTGTCATTTTCCATACTATTGTTCACATACTGAGCTAATGATACTTTCTATTTTTTTTACATAATCACAACATAAAACAGGGAAAGTTTTGTGTGAGGGTTAAGACATTTATTTTTTAAAGGGATACTTCACCTCTGGAAAGATGAATGTGTATTTAAAATGGGTCATTTATGTAATAGAAATGTGAAATTATTTTTGAATTTGTAGCCTTCTAGACTGAGAAAAGCCAGAATATGTAATTTTAGCTTATGGGGATGAAAGATAACAACTCCCAGAATGCACTTGCTTTACAGTAATTAAACAACAAGGCTAGGCTAAGGCTACTAGTGAGTCTCAGTGACTCAAGTTTTTTTTGATCGCCCAAAATGTCAGGGATTCTGCTTTTGCGTTCTACAGTCGCCGTTCATCATGTTTACTGTGGCGAGCAGGACGAGTGAGGGCCGCGGGAGAACGGCGCGATTAACGTTACTGATGAGCGACACCTATGCTACCGACCACTTGTTTAGCGTTCATGTAAACACTACATTCAGATTCACCAATCAGAATGAATTCAGTTAGATTGAAACAAAAGGTGTGCATGTAAACAATGAATGGCGACTGCAGAAAGCAAAAGCTGAATCCCGGACGTTTTGGACGATCTCAGCGGCCGGACATGTCCGGGAAAAATAGGATGGTAACCCCTAACCCCTACTCCTCAGCTTTCTCCACAGAACAAGAGCCTGCTAGCTTGGCTTCCAAATAAAAGATGGCTGACACTATGTGTACATTCTGTGAGTGAGATCCCTCTATGGGCGGGCTGAGAACATGCGGGACAGCGCCCTCTACTGGCTGTAGTCTTTAGCCTCTGGACAAAAAATCCTCAGATGACGCAAAATTAAGATTTTTGCATCATTAGAGGTTTTTTTCCAGACAAAAAATACATAAATCTCTAGTCTCAGGGGTATATGAGGGAGGAAAGCACGGTAATTCGAAAATACCACAGGTTTTCTACTGATACAAAGCTTAATGCTTAATCCTGAAGTATCCTTTTAAAGCTTTTTTGTAGATGATTTAAATTTTTTTCATGTTGTTTATATGCATTCATAAGCATTTTTGTAGATTTTTTGTATACTTCACAAAGCTTTTTGCCTGTGTTCGGAAAGCTT
This sequence comes from Semotilus atromaculatus, assembly GCA_031834385.1. NCBI lineage: Eukaryota > Metazoa > Chordata > Actinopteri > Cypriniformes > Leuciscidae > Semotilus > Semotilus atromaculatus. Next base: position 305,812 of record JAULUF010000052.1, read on the forward strand.
AATTTGATTAATTGTTCTGCGATGCTTCATATTACAGAAATTTGCTATATTTACTTAGTAGTTAATTGTTTCATGTGTTTATTATAATTCACATTTTCTTTTTATATTTACTTTTATTTAAGTGCTATCAAATCGATTAATCGCTTCTAACATAAGTGTAAATATATAGTATAATATGTGTGATATATAATATCGCAATTAATCGATTTGACAGCACTATTTAATTTATATATAAATAATATATATACAATATTACTCATATATATGCATGTTTTAAATAATATACAAAGTTTTATATATTTGGAAACCATTAGGATGAAAGTTATTTAATTTTTATTTGGAAATGGAAACAATACTCTATTTTATTCTGTTTTTGTTAAGATGACATTTATTAATATTACAAGAAACGAGACCGAAACATACTAATGCATGGCCTCTGTGGGCCTTAGTATATTTAATATGTTATTATTTTCTTCTCCTTTTTTCTGTTTGTTGCCTTTTTGTTTTTCGCAGATAAATCAGCAGTGCGATTTGAATCAAATCGTGTCCTCAAGAATCGATTTGAATCAAATCGTGTCCTCAAGAGTCGTTTTGAATCAAATCGTGTCCTCAAGAATCGATTTGAATTAAATCGTGAACTCAAGAATCGTTTTGAATCGAATTGTGATGTACCAAAAGAGTCCCACCCCAGCACTTTATAAATGTCACACTCTCTTAGACCATGTTTCGAGCACCTCTGTCTGATCACATGACCAGGAACAGCTGCTTGTACATGACAGCTAATAGCGTTAACATGAATGAGGAATTCAGCCTCACTCCTCGGGTGTTTCTGAAAGGCTCGTAATGAATCGTGCGGGCGAATGAGATCAAGATTATAATAATGAGCTTGCTTGCACGGTTTGATCCCCTTAGAGCTCGTTACACTGGAGACCCTGTTACCAACACAGAGCTGACGCACAGCGCTGGTGTGTCTCCGTCACAGAGGGTCCTTCATACTGACTGTAGGGTGTTTCACTCCAATAACATGTGTTCTGCTGCTCACAAACTGCTAGTGTTGCTAGTGATTGGGTGTTCTTAGCAATTGCAAAATCAACCACGTCAAAAGAGCCAACCCTCAAGTTCTCAGGGGTTTTAAATGTGTTGCTATGGTGTTCTAGGTGGTTGCTAGGGCGTTGCTATGTAGCTTTTAACAATTTCAGGGTGTTCTGGGTGGTTGCAAGGTGACTGCACACCAGTTTAAATCAAAATAGCCCACCCTCAAATTCTCAGAGGTTTTAAATTATGCAATGTAGTTGCTAGGGTGTTTTAGGTGGTTGCTAGGTAGCTTTTTACGATTTCTGGTTGGTTGCTAGGTGACTGCATACTAGTCCAAGTCAAAAGGGCCCATCCTCAAGTTCTCAGAGGGTTTAATGTGTTGCTTTGCAGTTGCTAGGGTGTTCTAGGTGGTTGCTAGGACATTGCTAGGTAGCTTTTAACAATTTCATGGTGTTCTGGGTGGTTACTAGGTGACTGCATACTAGTCCAAGTCAAAAGGGCCCACCCTGAAGTTTTCAGAGGTTTTACATTTGTTGCTAGGGTGTTGTAAGTGGTTGCTAGGGCGTTACTATGCGGTTTCTAAGGTTTATATGGTGTTCTGGGTGGCTGCTAGGTAATAGTCCAAATTCAAAAAGCCCACCCTCAAGTTCTCAGAGGTTTGAAATAGTTTCCTATGCGGTTTCTAGTGTGTTCTAGGTGGTTGCTAGGGCGTTGCTAGGCACTTTCCAATGATTTTGGGGTGTTCTGGATGGTTTCTAGGTGACTAATTACTAGTCCAAGTTAAAAGAGCCCACCATCAAGTTGTAATAGGATTGAAATGTGTTGCTATGAATTTGCCAGGTTGTTACCAGGGTGTTGCTAGGCGGTTTCAAAGTTGTTTGCCTTCACACAATGTAGATGTGTGTTCCACAGTTTAATATCGTCCTCTGATCACATTTTTCTGATTTACTACTACTTAGCTGCTTATCCACATTACTGACCCAAGATCAGGTGTCATAGATAATGTAAATCAGTTTTTCATGACACACACTTCCTGTCGAATGGAAGACATTCCTGTGTGCAACTTTCTATCAAGTGAGCCATTGGCAGAGAATATACCATGATTGACCATGATTGTGATTGTCATTCAAGTGAGTCGGAAGCCATAGCTGATATTTCCAACAGCTTCATTTGACACACAAATAGAAAGAAAAAGTTGAGTGCATTGCATTGTGGGAAACCGTAGCTCTATTATATAGAGCTGAATATACTGTATTATGTCAATACAGATTCCATGCATTCAGAATATCTGACATGATATGTACATAATTTATACTGCAGTATATTATGTATATAGTAGTGCTGGGCAATGATTAATCGCATCCAAAATAAAAATATGTGTGTGTACTGTGTATAATTATTTTGTATGTATAAATACACACATATGCATGTATATATTTAAGAAATATTTGCATGTATGTATTTATACATAATTTATATTATATATAAATAACATTTTTTTCCCCATAAATATATACATGTATATGTGTGTATTTATACATACAAAATAATTATACACAGTACACACACACATTTTTATTTTGGATGCGATTAATCATTGCCCAGCACTACTATATCCATAATGCACTGCAGTAATAGTGTGTGTGCATATGTGATGTGAATCAGACTCTCCTGCATGTTTTGGTGATGATGTTATAATGATAATGAATACGTCTGCAGTGCAAGCGCTGGTTGTTGTCAGACTCTCTGCTGGACGCTTGTTTATATTTACACACAGATGACAAAATCTCATCAGCGCTAACGTCACGCGGCGCAAACAAACCGAGTGTTTGGCATCCAGTTTGACTCGTATGTGCTGTCAGAATCTGATAAACGGACCAAAAGAGAAACTAGGAGACTTTGTGTCTGTAGTAGTTTGTTGTTTTCTGGACCACATTGATTCGAGCTTTAAATAATTAAAGACACTGTTTCTCTCATGTTGTATTTATAGCAAAGCTGTGCTTCCTGTGAACAACCTGAATGACTCAACGGTCTCATTATTTATTTATTTATTGAGATTTATTCATGGTTGTTTAGTCCATGATCAGCGAAACCACAATAGCAGTCTTATGATAGACGTTATTATTGAGTGTAAAACGTGGAGAGAGTTATACTCGAGTTTAAAGGTCAGCCGTGGAGATTTGTGGGACATTTTCATTGGATGACCAGAGGAAGGTTTTTAACTCCATGTCTTATTCATGTCTTAAAGGTCTTTGGCAGTGTTATTGAAATTTTTATTGAAATTTTATTATAATTGTATTTATTTTGAATATTTATTTTCCATAATTTTTTTTATTATTATTAATTTTAAATATTGCTATTTGTTTAATTTATTTTTATTTCAGTTTTAGTTCATTTTATTTTTTAAAATTTTCCAGTTAATAATTTTAGTGCATCAAATTAAACTTATTTCAGTTTATTGCCACGGCAATATTTGTGATTTTCGTCACGTTTAAGTTTTTTAAATAATATTGATTTTTTATTTTATTTATTTTTTTACATCAGCTTTATTTTTAATTTACAAATTTTTTAAAATAGTTTTAGTTAATGATAATAACCCTGGTCTGCGATATATATATATATATATATATATATATATATATATATATTTTTTTTTTTACATTTTTTTTTTTACAAGTTTTGCACATTCTTCCTTAAATGTAAGTCAGTGTTTTTTTGCCTGTTTTATCGTTCACCAGGAGAAGATCGCACCATTAAAGTAGTTTATATGCCTAATCTACTGAAGTCATTCAATAGCTTTATGTGAAAAAACAAACAGTTGCTAGAGTGTTCTAGGTGGTTTCTAGGGTGTTGCTAGGCAGTTTCTTAGGATTTTAGGCTGTTCAGAGTGGTTGTTAGGTAATTTAAATCTAGTCCAAGTCAAAATAGGCCTCCCTTAAGTTCTCAGAGGTTTTAAATGTGTTGCTGTGCAGTCACTAGGGTGTTCTCGGTGGTTGCTAGGGTGTTGCTAGGCAGTTTCTAAGGATTTTAGGCTGTTCAGGGTGGCTGCTTGGTGATTCAATACTATTCCAAGTCAAAAGAGCCCACCCTCAAGTTCTCAGAGGTCTTAAAAGTGTTGCTGTGCAGCTGCTAGGGTGTTGTAGGTGGTTGCTAGGCGTTTCGGTTGGTTGCTAGGTGTTTCGGTTGGTTGCTAGGTGACTGCATACTAGTCCAAGTCAAAAGAGCCCACCCTCAAGTTCTTAGAGGTTTTAAAAGTGTTGCTGTGCAGTTGTTAGGGTGTTCTAGGTGGTTGCTAGGGCATTGCTAGGCGTTTCGGGTGGTTGCTAGGTGACCGCATACTACTACAAGTCAAAAGAGCCCACCCTCAAGTTCTCAGAGGTTTTAAGTGTTGCTGTGCAGTTGGTGTTAGGGTGCTAGGGTTGAGCTAGGGTGTTCTAGGTGGTTGTTAGGGCGTTGCTAGGCCTTTTCAGGTGGTTGCTAGGTGACTGCATACTAGTCCAAGTCAAAAGAGCACCCGAGTAATCTGTGCCTGTCTCATTCGCTCTCTCCTGACAGGATGAGTGTATAAAACCACAGAGAGTCTGTAGCAGGTTTCAGTGACTCTCATGAATCACAGGTCTTGTTAAACCGAATGAATGAAACTCACTGAAGCTGTTTCTGATCTTTCATTCTGACTCAGAGAACTGAAGAGTCTGACACTCCCTCATGGATCTGAGCACAGCTGGGCGTCAGATTTATGAATTGAGCAAATTAGATGTAATTTCATCCTCATTAGTGATGTTTGCCAAAGCAAGAATCACTTGAACCATTGCTCATGCTTAAAAGTGTAGTAGTTCATACAGAAAGTAAAATTGTCATTATTTACTCGCCCTCGTGACATTCTAGAATTATATAACACAGTTCTGCAGAACACAAAAGGAAAAGCTAAAGTTAATCTTGTTGCACTTTTCCATTCAATTACAAAGAATGAATCATTGTTCGAATCAAATTGAGTCTGATGTTTTAAGTGAATCAGTTGATTCAGTTCACAATGCAGTTCTTCATGATTCACAATCGGACTGATCTGGCTCTTGTTCAGTGACCCGTTCGTGATGTTTGGTCACTCGAGCACTATAATCAGTCAATAACCACTTAAGTTTTGGTACATTTTGTTGCGTAGACCTTCAATCTGAAATCTCAACTTGTTGAAGAAATATTCGCTATTACCATACCTGTGTAATCTGAATGTTTTATAAATTTTTACGAACAACCTAGCATCTTTTTAGCAAGTTTTTTTTTATATTTCTGTTATAATTATTTTTATTATTTATTTTTATTCTATTATTTAATATTGTACTTATAAACAATTTTTTTTTACTGTAAATAGTGTTTCTTGCAGTCGGCAGTGAGACAGAATTACTCAAGTTTTCAGTCTTGCGTATTTTCTGCCGTGTCACTTGATAAGAGGAAGACGCCTGAAGGAAACGGCATGGGAACGGGTTACGCATCACTTCCTGTTGCTCAGCTGGGGAAAGTCAGCACATTTTATGAGGTCGCTGTGACTATAAATAGTTCTCAGCCAGGAGGAAAAATGCCTGCAAACCAAGCGTTCAGAAACTGCTGCACAAAGGGTGTCACTGTCACTCTCGGCCTGTTCGTGTCGACTGTGTGTGTGTGTGTGTGTGTGTGTGTGTGTGGTTGCATTGGGCGTAGGAGTCAAGCGTCATAAGAGGACTGTAGTCTGCAGTCGTTGGTAATCCTCTGGTAGTGGCATCACATTCATGCCATCTGCCGTTGTGTGTATGGCGTCTCGAAGTGTGGCTTGTGTGTGTGTGTGTGTGTGTGTGTGGGCGGGCGTCTCAAAGTGTTTGAGAAGTGGCTTGTGTGTTCTTTTGCAGCTTTAAAGTCATCATAAATGCAAAAGTTACAATGCAAATTTTTTTTACCGATGGAGTATTGCTGTGTTTATTACGGTATAAATGATTTATCGTGCACATCATTATCGTTGTAATAATCTTGACTCAGAATAAGTTCCTCTCGCAGCATCTCTTCTCTTCTCTGATGATGTGGGCGGGGCAATAACCTGTCACTCACATGAGATCAGCCAATAGCAAACCACAACCATCCAATCAAAACCCCACAGACACAATCAGGCCCCGCCCAACTTCAATTTCGAGCATATAATTCTATATAAAAATATTAAGTGTGCATGTGTGTATACATGCATAATAAAAAATAATTCATTATTGTCCAGTCATTCAGACTGAAATTGCATACAATTTTAGCCTATTAAAATATTTTACTTGATAAGGATGATGGCAATTTGCAAAATGATTGAGTAAAATATGCTGCAAAGCGCTGAAAAAGTTTGATGACTTTGCCCTAAAATAAGGTTTCAAACGCCTTTTTCCCCCGCAGGTTATACTTTTACTACGCATGCGCAAGGGTTCTCGTCTCCGCTGTCGCAAACCTCACCTGTGCGCATGCGTCAGTGGAACCAGTCGATAGGCGGGCGTTTTGTCTGAAAAATTATTATGATTTTGAACATGGTTGTTAATATCAGTAAAAAAAAATGGCTATAAAGCTGTACCAACTCTGTGTTTCTGAAGTGTTTGACTACAGCTACCGGGACTATATTCTGTCGTGGTACGTCCCGCTGAGCCGCGACGAGGGCCAGCTGTACCAGATGCTGTCGGAGGACTTCTGGGAAATGACCAAACAGCTGCGCATGCGTCTCTCCGAGGTGGACGTGGTCAACCTGGTGTGTAACGACACGGTCAAGACCCTCCACACACACTTCTGCGACCTCAAAGCTGCTAACACACGGTGAGACGCACTCGACACACACAACACTTGACACACACACAACATTGTCATTTGAGGAAGTGAATCTATTGTAAATCTCAAAATGACTAAACTTTAGGGCAGGGAATTAACTCAAATTTCACTATTCGATTTACAAAGTTGCAATTCAATTCCAATCTCGATTCATTTGGAGATTTATATATATCATATTTATGTAAATAGGGTGAATTAAGGGTTGATTGGGACAGTTTTTCCCAGTAATCTCAATGGCAAAAAGTGTCACAATAAACCTGAGTTCACCCCTATATATACACACACACACACACACACAGGTGAATCTCGAAAAATTTGAATATCGTGCAAAAGTTATCATTTTTATGATAATTAATCATTCAAATTAAAAGGTGAAACAAATATATTTAGTATAACTTTAGAACACACACACACACTCACTTACTCGATCACTCACTCACTTACTCGATCACTCACTCACTCACTCACTCACTCGCTCACTCACTTACTCGATCACTCACTCACTCACTCGCTCACTTACTCGATCACTCACTTACTCGATCACTCACTCACTCGATCACTCACTTACTCACTCGCTCACACACACACACACACACGCACACACACACACACACACACTCACTTACTCGATCACTCACTCACTTACTCGATCACTCACTCACTCACTCGCTCACTTACTCGATCACTCACTTACTCGATCACTCACTCACTCGATCACTCACTCACTCGATCACTCACTTACTCGATCACTCACTCACTCACTCACTCACTCACTCACTCGCTCACTTACTCGATCACTCACTTACTCGATCACTCACTCGATCACTCACTTACTCGATCACTCACTCAATCACTCACTCACTCGATCACTCACTCAATCACTCACTCACTCGATCACTCACTCACTCAATCACTCACTCACTCGATCACTCACTCACTCGATCACTCTCACTCACTCACTCACTCACTCGATCACTCACTCACCCGATTACTCTCACTCACTCACTCACTCACTCGATCACTCACTCACTCGATCACTCACTTACTCGATCACTCACTCACTCACTCACTCACTCGCTCACTTACTCGATCACTCACTTACTCGATCACTCACTCACTCACTCGATCACTCACTTACTCGATCACTCACTCAATCACTCACTTACTCGATCACTCACTCAATCACTCACTCACTCACTCGATCACTCTCAATCACTCACTCACTCGATCACTCACTCGATCACTCACTCACTCGATCACTCACTCGATCACTCTCACTCACCTGATTACTCTCACCCGATCACTCACTCACTCACTCGTTCGATCACTCACTCATCCGATCATTCAATCACTCACTCACTTACTCACTCTCACTTGATCACTCACTCACTCACTCACACACTCACTCACTCACTCACTCGATCACTCACTCACTCACTCGATCACTCACTCACTCACTCGATCACTCACTCACTCACTCACTCACTCACTCACTCACTCACTCACTCGCTCACTTACTCGATCACTCACTTACTCGATCACTCACTCGATCACTCACTTACTCGATCACTCACTCAATCACTCACTCACTCGATCACTCACTCAATCACTCACTCACTCGATCACTCACTCACTCGATCACTCACTCACTCGATCACTCACTCACTCGATCACTCACTCACTCGATCACTCACTCGATCACTCTCACTCACTCACTCACTCGATCACTCACTCACCCGATTACTCTCACTCACTCACTCACTCACTCGATCACTCACTCACTCGATCACTCACTTACTCGATCACTCACTCACTCACTCACTCACTCACTCGCTCACTTACTCGATCACTCACTTACTCGATCACTCACTCACTCACTCGATCACTCACTTACTCGATCACTCACTCAATCACTCACTTACTCGATCACTCACTCAATCACTCACTCACTCAATCACTCACTCACTCGATCACTCTCAATCACTCACTCACTCGATCACTCACTCGATCACTCACTCACTCGATCACGCACTCGATCACTCACTCACCTGATTACTCTCACCCGATCACTCACTCACTCACTCGTTCGATCACTCACTCATCCGATCATTCAATCACTCACTCACTTACTCACTCTCACTTGATCACTCACTCACTCACTCACACACTCACTCACTCACTCACTCGATCACTCACTCACTCACTCGATCACTCACTCGATCACTCACTCACTCACTCACTCGATCACTCACTCACTCACTCAATCACTCACTCACTCTCACTCGATCACTCACTCGATCACTCTCACTCACTCGATCACTCACTCACTCACTCGATCACTCACTCACTCACTCACTCGATCACTCACTCACTCACTCACTCACTCACTCACTCACATTTTTGTTTGATTGATTAATATTTTAAACTCCAGCCTGTAATGTGACCCTTTGTTTTACACAAAACATCACACACACTTACACACTTGTCTGCATTATTCCATTACACTCATTCTTGCACACTCTTTCTTTCTCAGTGTGTGTGTGTGTGTGTGTGTGATGGATGTGGATATAGTAATAATGAGCATATCTGTGTGTGTGTGATCGATGTGGATGCAGTATTATTGAGCATATCTGCCCGCTGTGTGTGTGTTTGCCCGTGTGTGTGTGTCTGTCTGTCTGTGTGTGTGATGGATGTGTATTCAGTAATGAGTATATCTGCCCGCCGTGTGTGTGTGTGTGTGTCTCAGTGATCGATCTGAACAGCTCATTAGCTGAGTGGACAGACGTCTTCTGCTGCCTCTCTTTTTCTTCCTTTCATCTGTCTGTCTATTTTTGCAATATTTCCCCCCTTGACATATGATTTCACCCTCTGATATGATCTCTTACGTTTTCTACATTTTAAATGCTTTAATGGTGTGATTGCATTGAATATTCTATCACTAAATAAATTAAACAAACAAGATATTATTTTCTTTCTCTTGCAGTTTAATTTTTTCAGAGTGCTTTATTGGCATGATTGTTTTGCACATTGCCAAAGTAGAAAAACAAATAGTACAAAATTTAAATAACATAAAACCTATAATATAATATAATATAGAATATATTTAAATAAAATATTTTTAGAATGACAAATAAAATAAACAAAATAATTATCTTTTTTTGCCATACATTTTTCCAGAGTGGCTCGATTGGCTTGATTTTTTTTTTTTTCATATTGCAGAAGAAGAAAAATAAATATGTAAAATATAATGTAAAACCAATAATATAATATACACTCACCTAAAGGATTATTAGGAACACCGTACTAATACTGTGTTTGACCCCCTTTCGCCTTCAGAACTGCCTTAATTCTACGTGGCATGGATTCAACAAGGTGCTGAAAGCATTCTTTAGAAATGTTGGCCCATATTGATAGGATAGCATCTTGCAGTTGATGGAGATTTGTGGGATGCACATCCAGGGCACGAAGCTCCCGTTCCACCACATCCCCAAAGATGCTCTATTGGGTTGAGATCTGGTGACTGTGGGGGCCATTTTAGTACAGTGAACTCATTGTCATGTTCAAGAAACCAATTTAAAATGATTCGAGCTTTGTGACATGGTGCATTATCCTGCTGGAAGTAGAGGATGGGTACATGGTGGCCATAAAGGGATGGACATGGTCAGAAACAATGGTCAGGTAGGCCGTGGCATTTAAACGATGCCCAATTGGCACTAAGGGGCCTAAAGTGTGCCAAGAAAACATCCCCCACACCATTACACCACCACCACCAGCCTGCACAGTGGTAACAAGGCATGATGGATCCATGTTCTCATTCTGTTTACGCCAAATTCTGACTCTACCATCTGAATGTCTCAACAGAAATTGAGACTCATCAGACCAGGCAACATTTTTCCAGTCTTCAACTGTCCAATTTTGGTGAGCTCTTGCAAATTGTAGCCTCTTTTTCCTATTTGTAGTGGAGATGAGTGGTACCCGGTGGGGTCTTCTGCTGTTGTAGCCCATCCGCCTCAAGGTTGTGCGTGTTGTGGCTTCACAAATGCTTTGCTGCATACCTCGGTTGTAACGAGTGGTTATTTCAGTCAAAGTTGCTCTTCTATCAGCTTGAATCAGTCGGCCCATTCTCCTCTGACCTCTAGCATCAACAAGGCATTTTCGCCCACAGGACTGCCGCATACTGGATGTTTTTCCCTTTTCACACCATTCTTTGTAAACCCTAGAAATGGTTGAGCGTGAAAATCCCAGTAACTGAGCAGATTGTGAAATACTCAGACTGGCCCGTCTGGCACCAACAACCATGCCACGCTCAAAATTGCTTAAATCACCTTTCTTTCCCATTCTGACATTCAGTTTGGAGTTCAGGAGATTGTCTTGACCAGGACCACACCCCTAAATGCATTGAAGCAACTGCCATGTGATTGGTTGATTAGATAATTGCTTTAATGAGAAATTGAACAGGTGTTCCTAATAATCCTTTAGGTGAGTGTAATATATAATTAGATTTTTAAAAAGTTGTAAATTTTTTGCTTGATTGGCACGATTGTTTTGCATATAGATACAGAAGAAAAATAAAGAAAATTAAAATAAGATCATATGATATTAAACATCCTATAATATATATACATATATCATATCTTGTATATCATATCTCATATTATATAATTTCTCATTTCATAACGTGTCAAAAATTTTATATCATATATCTCATATCATATCTCGTGTCATGTCATATATCGTATTATATATCATATCTATCATATATAATTTCATATATATCATATCATAAATCATATCTCATGTCATATATAATTTCATATATATCATATAGATATGAATGACTGCTTCATTAGGATTGTGATGTTATAATGTAATAGACCGCCTCTCTCTCTCTGTGTGTGTCCAGGCTGGAGGAAGATCCTCGTGCGTTCCCGTTGCACGCGTGTCTGATGAGTCCTGACGATGAGTTGTGTTTCCTGCGCTGTTGTGCGCGTCTGCTAATGCTACGCCTGCTCCCTGTACGGGACGCCCGGTCTCGCAGCCTGCGCCTCCTGCTGGTGGAGGTCGTCGCTACTAAAGGTGACCTGGAGCTCCTGCACGGCCTGAGCCTATTCTGTGCTTGTCAGACGAGATGCACCATATGACATACGATAGCCTTACTCAGAGTTTATTTAATCAGAGTTATATAACGGCTAGTTCCAGTCCTTGATTCTGATTGGTCAATAGCGGTGTTATTCACGATTAAACTCGGCTAACCGCTTCACCCAACGGTTCTATGTATCACTACACAACAGCCCTAGCAACCACTCTTAGCAACGTAAACATATGTTTGTTTTAAAACAACAGTGATATTGTTCATTTAAGCCTATAGAGTATTGTGAGAGATCGAGTAGCGAGTGTACCTGCATTTACAGTAGATTTAGCATTTTCTTTCACGTCAGTAATAAAAAATCTGTTTGAATGTCCGCTGCGATATCTTGTCCTTTTAACAGTTAAAGGGTTTTCTGTGTCCTGACTCGCTAGACAGTTGCGTCTTTCTTCTCCGTGTTCACAACAAGTTTCAGTCTTTTCAATATAAAAGTCTTCTCTACTGAAAGTCTGTCTCACTCATAAAGACTATATAATGTGAAATAATGTGTGTAACTTCTGCTGCTGTTCACAGTCAGGGACTATTTTTTCAGTGGAAGGAAGGCTTTTAGTGATTTTACTTCATGAAAGTTGCACTGAAACATATTTTTTGGCTTTAATATTTGTATTGTGTGGTAACAGTTTTATAAAAGCAATAATGTGCTCAAGGCTATATTGCTGTATCTTATGAAAAAAAAAATCTCTCCAAAATAATGCTGCAAACTATACATTTGGTACACTGTAATATTGATTGCATTATTAAAATGACTATTTATTTTATAAACTATATAATATAAATAATAGATAATATATTACACCAAAATTAAAGCTTAAATGTTTGTATACAACTCAATTGCACATATAAGGTAGTTTTCATAAGCACTTTTCTTCATGGCAAATTTATTCAAACATACATATATAATAATTTTTTAAAGCTGACTAACAAACGGATGACTTTCCTGAGGTAAATGCAACATGAAGTGATATTGTTCACAAGCAAGGTTTATGCTTCTGATATTAATGCATGTTTTTCGAGATATAACTTGAATTAAATCGTAAGAAAAGACTCTACTACTACTGGGATCTAACGTCACATTTAAGAGCGTCAAAACGTCATTTATTGCTTGAATTTTGTGATAAAATGGACAGAATTTGAAAGATAACTAGGCTATGTTTCTTTTTTAGAAGTAACAAAGCACAGAGCTATTTGCGGTTATTGGGTGAGAGACGCTACAAATAATGTTTATTATAGGGAAAAACTGCAGATCCGGCAACCCGGGTGATTCATAGTGTCAAATAAAGCTTGCTTTAATGTAGTTTCTAACTTTTTATGCGTTATTGTCGCAGTAATTTGCCTGAAATTCAACATAAGAGATTTTTTGATTGACAGGATATAATCGGCTGTTTTTAAACAATGTGATTTGTTGCCGTTATCGATAAAGAATCTGCATAGAAATCTTCAAAACATCACATATAAAATCAATGAATGCAAGACAGATCTGCCATTTAATGTCCTGTGTGATGTTGGCTTATATTGTTTTATGACACCAGTTTATTACATTTACATTTATGCATTTGGCAGACACTTTAATCACATTTTATTAGTTCATGCATTTCCTTGGAATGGAACTCATGACCTAAACAACGACATATTATAGTATATTACAAGATATTTCAATTTCAAATAAATGCTGTTCCTTTGGACTTTTTATTCATCATAGAATCAATTCTTTTGGAATGCAAGAAAACGATATTTCTCACACAGATTAGCTTGTGTTTGTCATAACTTTCCCCTGATGTGGTTTAATGAAGAAGATATTTCTATAACACGGCTGAAAGCAGTACAAGACTTTGATAAGCAGAAATGATTTGCTTTCATGGATCAAAATGAGATTTGGTGCTCATGATATTTCCCCCTCTCACAGACAAAAGCTTTCATTCACTGACCGTATCACAGCTTGAGAATTAGATTTGAGGAAAGTCTTGTTTTTGGCTCGAGCTTCAGTGTCACAGCTGGACAATTGGATTGGACTAGAGCTGATGTCAGATGTGTTCGTTCAATGCTGCTCTTGTGTAAGAACTCATGAAACATTACTTTTTACAAATCACAAAATTGATTCCAGGATCTTTTCTATGAGCACCAGATGTGTGATTGTAATTGCCTTTGATTTGCCATGAAATTACTAATTACATCTATTACTGGAGACAGACAGGAGAGAGACTGAGGCTGAGAAATGATGGATCACTGCAGGATATTAAAGTTCTCCTATTATGCTTCTTTTTTTAATGTCCTTACATGCGAGAATGTAAAAGGTAAAGGGAGTTATTGTGTCCTGAAAGAAAGAAGCAATTCTGAACTACTGAAACGAGTCGTCAGTAACTCCAGTCTCACTTCCTGCTGAAACTACGTAGGTTTGTTACTAATTTGCATAATGCCAGCCTCTGGTCTTGATTGGCTGACAGTGTCTCTTAGCCCCGCCCTCAAACACTGTAGTGTATCTGAGACTGGGAGAGTTTTGTTCGTGTTGAGCCATCGTTACTGTTCATATCACTAGGTGCGTTTTCGTTACAGATTTACGAAAAACATTTCTTTTATTATTATTTTTTTTTTTTTTTTTTTTCTCTCTTAATGTCGACAAAAAACGATTGCGAAATGATGCCGTTTCCATTAACCGATGTTATGCGCCTAAAACGTAATTTTTTTTCTCTTGCAATAAGTCATTCCAAACATCATGGCAACGGATGTTTAGGTTTATGTATATCTCAGCCACCGCACAGGCCATTATTATTAATGGATGGAGGTGTGTGTGTGTGTGTGTGTGTGTGTGTGTGTTATCCAATCATTAATGGCCAGGAAAGCCTCTTATACTGTGAGCGGCTCATATGAGGAGTTTCTGGTGTTTCTCCTCATTTCTGCTTCCAGATCTTGATTGTGGCGTTTCTCTGAGGTTTAGAATCCAGTATTCCTGTAATTCTTGTATGAGTTTAATAAAGAACTCTGTCTCGTATTCTTTCCAAACACATGAACGTCAGGGGACTGTAAATGGATTGTTTCCATTGCAGTTTTGCGAAATATTTTTTTTTCAAATTGCCTGAAAAAAACCCTCATTGAGCGTGTAAACTTTTTTGCGATAAATGGACTTTTTTTGCGAAATTGACGCGTTTCCATTGGGCGTATTTTCAATTCACAATTTCAATTTGCGCAATTTGAAGGGTAATGGAAACGCGGCTACTGTGTGTCATGAGCTGAGATTCAGATATGATAATGAGCGTTTGCTTTCTGACCAATCAGAGCAGAGCAGCTCCCAGAGAGGCGGGGCTTAGAGAGACTGAATCTTTATCGAAGCGTTTCAGACACTGAGAGGAAAGAGCTGATGATGAAGTGGAGATTATGAGAAAAATAAAGTGTTTTTGATCTTGGATGAATGTAAAACTATTGTAAGAGACTCTAAAATAACATTAGGAGCCTTTAAAATACATAATAGGGGCATAAAATAATGATTAAGTGATTTCCTTTACCAACAGTTTCATGCATCTGTACAACCTTCCACGTACAAAATTAAGCGCCGCCCTACACTTGTTCTTGTTTAAGTCAAATTCTGTTTAAAATCTTCTTTCTTTTTTTTTTACTTTGGCTTTTTAAACTTTGTATGTTAAATTTGCTGATTTTATTTTTTGTTTCTTTCCTTTCATTGTTTTATCTTATTTGTACAGCACTATGGTTCAACTGCTGTTGTGTTTATCGGTGCTTAATAAAAATAAAATAAAAAAAATGCCGTTTCACTCGGATATACACTACGTCTAAGAATACACTAAGTATTGTTTTTTCAATACACTTAGAAAAAACGAGCGCAACTTCCGTTTCACGACAACTTTTAAGATTAGTGTCTTTAAAAATACCAGTTTCAGGATGCAGCTGCTAGATCAACTTCGAACCTGTTTTCCTGTGGTTATACTGGGAGAAGTGTCTACATCTGCGTTCTCAGACTGGCAGGGGTTTTCAGGCGAGACGGAGGAGAGGTCGACAAAAGCCGGATCAGTTTGATTTTAAATGCATTATCATTAGCTCTGTTACAAAACTTAGTGAGCTGCCTTTGCTACTTCTTTCTAAGGCACTGAATGCAAATCTCAATAAAATGCTGATGTGAAGCTTTTCATTGGCAGAAACTTCATATCGGTCACATTAGTGAAATGCATGGGAGAATTTGAGATGTTGCCAAGCAAACAGTGCAATGCTTTAAGCAAATACTGCATTGGGTAAAATAGTCCATTTTAATCAAATATATTCAAGTTCAAATTTATTTGTATAAAACACCCACAGTTGACTAAAGTGCTTAACAATGTCAGGATACACAAACAAATAAAAAATATTTAAAAAACTGAATGTCACCTTATCAAAACTCAACTCAAAATGAAAGCATAGGAACACAGGTGGGTCTTAAGCAATGTAAAGCAATATATAAATACGATTTTTCGCCATTTTCACGTAATCAAATACATGCTGTCTTGTATGTAGAGTTGGGAAGTATGATTGTTTTTAATTAATTGTTTATTCCTCAAGTCATCCTAGGTGTATATGACATTCTTCTTTCAGACGAATACAATTGGAGTTATATTAATAAATGTCCTGATTCTTCCAAGCTTTATAATGGGAGTGAATGGGTTTTTGTTTTTTGGAAGTCCATCAAAGTGCATCTATCCATCATAAAAGTGCATCTATCCATCATAAAAGTGCATCTGTCCATCATAAAAGTGCATCTATCCATCATAAAAGTGCATCTATCCATCATAAAAGTGCATCTATCCATCATTAAAGTGCATCTATCCATCATTAAAGTGCATCTATCCATCATAAAAGTGCATCTATCCATCATAAAAGTGCGTCTGTCCATCATAAAAGTGCATCTATCCATCATAAAAGTGTGTCTGTCCATCATAAAAGTGCGTCTGTCCATCATAAAAGTGCATCTATCCATCATAAAAGTGCGTCTATCCATCATAAAAGTGCATCTGTCCATCATAAAAGTGCATCTGTCCATCATAAAAGTGCATCTGTCCATCATAAAAGTGCATCTGTCCATCATTAAAGTGCATCTGTCCATCATAAAAGTGCGTCTGTCCATCATAAAAGTGCATCTGTCCATCATAAAAGTGCGTCTGTCCATCATAAGTGCGTCTCTCCATCATAAAAGTGCATCTGTCCATCATAAAAGTGCATCTATCCATCATAAAAGTGCATCTGTCCATCATAAAAGTGCATCTGTCCCTCATAAAAGTGCATCTATCCATCATTAAAGTGCATCTGTCCATCATAAAAGTGCATCTGTCCATCATAAAAGTGCGTCTGTCCATCATAAAAGTGCGTCTGTCCATCATAAAAGTGCGTCTGTCCATCATAAAAGTGCATCTGTCCATCATAAAAGTGCATCTGTCCATCATAAAAGTGCGTCTGTCCATCATAAAAGTGCGTCTGTCCATCATAGTGCGTCTGTCCATCATAAAAGTGCATCTGTCCATCATAAAAGTGCATCTGTCCATCATAAAAGTGCATCTGTCCATCATAAAAGTGCATCTGTCCATCATAAAAGTGCATCTATCCATCATTAAAGTGCATCTGTCCATCATAAAAGTGCATCTGTCCATCATAAAAGTGCATCTGTCCATCATAAAAGTGCATCTCTCCATCATAAAAGTGCGTCTGTCCATCATAAAAGTGCATCTGTCCATCATAAAAGTGCGTCTGTCCATCATAAAAGTGCTTCTGTCCATCATAAAAGTGCGTCTGTCCATCATAAAAGTGCATCTGTCCATCATAAAAGTGCATCTGTCCATCATTAAAGTGCATCTGTCCATCATAAAAGTGCATCTGTCCATCATAAAAGTGCATCTGTCCATCATAAAAGTGCATCTGTCCATCATAAAAGTGCATCTCTCCATCATAAAAGTGCATCTCTCCATCATAAAAGTGCGTCTGTCCATCATAAAAGTGCATCTGTCCATCATAAAAGTGCATCTATCCATCATTAAAGTGCATCTGTCCATCATAAAAGTGCGTCTGTCCATCATAAAAGTGCGTCTGTCCATCATAAAAGTGCGTCTGTCCATCATAAAAGTGCGTCTGTCCATCATAAAAGTGCGTCTCTCCATCATAAAAGTGCGTCTGTCCATCATAAAAGTGCATCTGTCCATCATAAAAGTGCATCTCTCCATCATAAAAGTGCATCTGTCCATCATAAAAGTGCGTCTCTCCATCATAAAAGTGCATCTGTCCATCATAAAAGTGCATCTATCCATCATAAAAGTGCATCTATCCATCATAAAAGTGCATCTGTCCATCATAAAATAAAAGTGCATCTGTCCATCATAAAAGTGCGTCTCTCCATCATAAAAGTGCATCTATCCATCATAAAAGTGCATCTATCCATCATAAAAGTGCATCTATCCATCATAAAAGTGCATCTATCCATCATTAAAGTGCATCTGTCCATCATAAAAGTGCATCTGTCCATCATAAAAGTGCATTTGTCCATCATAAAAGTGCATCTGTCCATCATTAAAGTGCTCCACAGACTCCGGGGGTTAATAAAAGTGTCTTCTGAAGTGAAACGATGCGTTTGTGTAAGAAAAATATTAATATTTAAAACTTTATTGACTAAAATAACTAGCTGTTTAAGTCACGAATACATCATAACTTGTATTCGTCTGAAAGAAGAAAGTCATATACACCTAGGATGTCTTCAGGGTGAGTAAATCATGGACTAATTAAAATTTTTGTGTGAACTATCCCTTTAAAGCAGCTGCCGGCTCAACACTGTTCCTTCATCCTCTCTCTCTCTCTCTCTCGCTCTCTCTCGCTCTCTCTCTCTCTCTCTCTCTCTCTCTCTCTCTCTCTCTCTCTCTCTGTCTCTGTCTCTGTCTCTCTCTCTCTCTCTCTCTGTCTGCAGTGCTGAAGCCGCTGGTGGACGTGTTGAGCGACCCGGACTACATTAACCGCATGCTGCTCGCTCAGTTAGAGCACCGGGAGCAGGTGAACGAGCATCATAAGAAAGCGTACACGTACGCGCCGTCCTACGAGGAGTTCATCAAACTCATCAGCAGCAGCTCCGACATACAGTTCCTCAAACAGCTCAGGTACCAAACCATCACCGCCTTCACTGTTCCTCAGGCTGTGCTCATACTTAGCATTAGGGATTTGCATAAATCCTCCATACTTCCTGGAACGAACACAATATTCCTCATTATAATAATTCATACGCAGAATAAAGGGGCGGGGCCTGGTTGAGGTAGTTAGTAGTGTGTTAAACTGGTGGTTATGGTAAGGGGCGGGACATTTCCCAAACACTCGAAGCGCTCGACCAATCACAACACACCGATCCAGCCGACCAATCAGAGCACAGTGTGCTTTTCAGGAGGAGGGGCTTCATAGAGACAGGAAGTAAACTGGAGTTTTTCCCGTATAACGGCGTAACTCGCTGCTTCACTGTTATAGTACAACGCATCGTTGACGAAATCATCTAGCGAGTCACGACTCTTTCCCGAAACCGTATTGGCGCAAATCTGTCGTTCAACCACGTTGGTCAATGATGTCACCAGCAAACGTGGTAGAGTTATAACTTTTAATGAATCTGTTTGAGATCTAATTAACACTACATGTTTTGCTATAAATTACAGACATGCATTTGAGGAATATTTCTCAGTTTTCTCAGTTATTTTGCTTTATTTCCAGATTCAATCATAGTCTCGTTCTTACGCTCTAAAGCACGTTCACACATGCACACTCTTAAAAACAATGCTTTAAATCTCTTGACAAACTTAAAGACGTAGTAGATTGTACTGAATGTCAGCTTGATTATTTTTCTCCAGACCAGGTTTTGAGTCCACATGTCATGCAAACAAGAAACCGCTCATCATAACCACAGGAGATCTGTCGCTCACACACACACACACACACACACAACTCTGCGATGCGGTTTGCAAATGTTCGTTGGAACGATGGTTTCGGGAAACACAGACTCGCTGAACGGCTGATAACGACAGAACTACGACGGAACTCAACGTCTATAGTTGGCTAACGATGCTTTCAGAAAACAGGGAAGAGGAGGAGAAGAGCTCATCAACATTCAAGCTGGAAAACCTGTTCTAGTAGAGCCTGAAACAAGACTTTTCCTCTTTAATATTGTGTTTTTTGATAGCTAGTCGGAGTTATCGGGTGACTCACTAAAGCTGTCTGTATTTTGGCCATTTCGCCACATCCAAAGTAATTTACTTCAGTGTAAAAATAGTCCTGTTGGAAAGCAATTTCTGTCACCTTCACCTCAGACAAATCACTCTTTAAATGGGTGACCTGGAAGTGTGCGCTGGCGTCTGTCGTCGTGTTGGAGAAGCCGTGTGTCATTTGAGGTTTGTTCCGCTCTGGATGAATTATCTGGCATTTAAAGGCTCAGGGAAACTGGTATTGATCCGCAGGCGTAGAGGACGATGATGGATCGGGACAGACGGGAACGGAAATAAAAGCATTGTGATCGTAGTGTTTTCTAGACGTGTGTTGGACAGTTTCAGCGTGTCAGGGTTTGATTGTGGGGTTTTTAGTAGTCGTCGTAAAGACGTCTGAAGCCTAGCGAGGCTTGGAGGAGAAACTCATTATTGCACAGATCGTCACTGTTATAAGTCTTTATTCAGGCTCCGCTGATGATTTTAACGTACTATGGTTTAACTCATGCTATATTGGGATATAACTACGCTTTCAGAAATAACAGGGTTGACAATACTTCACTTCACTAGTTAAAGTTGTTATGTTAATGAGGGACACTAAAGGCGTTTTGTTAATCCGTTTATCATGTTTGTTACTCAACCATTAAAGGATTAGTTCACTTTAAAAAAAACTTTTGCTGATAACTTACTCACCCCCATGTCATCCAAGATGTCCATGTCTTTCTTTCTTCAGTCGAAAAGAAATGAAGGTTTTTGATGAAAACATTCCAGGATTTTTCTCCATATAATGGACTTCAACAGGACCCAAACGGTTCAAGGTCCAAATGACAGTTTCAGTGCAGCTTCAAAGGGCTTTAAACGACACCAGACGATGAATAAGGGTCTTATCTAGACAAACCATCGGCATTTCACTAATAAATAAAACAGTTTAAGTTTTATAAGCACAAATGCTCGCCTTGCTCTGTTCTGTGATGCGCGTTCGTGACTCACGCAATTACGTTGAAAAGGTCACGCTTCTGTCCTGACGAAAATGTTCTTTTAGCCTTTTTAATATTAAAACACCCAGGATACGCACACGAAATGGGCATTTAAACGATAAACTGACACAAAGACATTTGAATATGTGTATATGGTCCTCCTTCCTCACATTCGTAAACACTGACTCGGACCTTTTCAACGTAATTGCGTTTTTTATATTTATTTATTTATTAGTGAAATGCCGATGGTTTGTCTAGATAAGACCCTTATTCATCGTCTGGTGTCGTTTAAAGCCCTTTGAAGCTGCACTGAAACTGTCATTTGGACCTTGAACCGTTTGGGTCCTGTTGAAGTCCATTATATGGAGAAAAATCCTGGAATGTTTTCATCAAAAACCTTCATTTCTTTTCGACTGAAGAAAGAAAGACATGGACATCTTGGATGACATGGGGGAGAGGACATTATCAGCAAAAGTTTTTTAAAAGTGAACTAATCCTTTAAGGGGGGGATGGTACGACCGTTTGATTGACGGACTTACTGTCCAATGATTCTAGGTGGTCTTGGAAATGATTGGCTGGAGTTTTTCGAGTCCTGCCCGTTCCACAGATTATTTAAATTGCTTAATTTTAATTTCAGTGCTTCTAACTCAGTGGCTGTAAGTGGGTTATGAATAGGATTTCAAGTGATTTTGAAAAAATGGACAAAAAAGAGAATCACATACCCCACCTTTAATATCTTAATCTGCTTGTGAGAATGTTTATGAATAACTCCTATTATTATTAGAACATGATATCTGTACTGTCAGCAAGAAGCTGTTAGTCTGTCGACTCTACAATTGATCTGAGACCTTTGTTTAAATGATGACTATACGCCTCTTGGGGTTTTTATTTTCAGTTGCATTGACATGTTGGACATGAGGTCTAAAGTTGAGCATCTGATCCGCCGGAGAGGGTGTTTCTGTAAACGGGCTGTTTTAGGTGCGCAAACGTGCGCAAAGGGTTAAACCGTCTGAGTGAAGCTGAAAGGCAGCGAGAGCATGTTTTGTTCAGCATCTATTATTCGAGCGTCTCATCTCACACCACGAGCCGATCGTGAGGTCAGGTAATGAGGATGTTGCTTTCATGTCGTCTAGCAAAGGGTGTCGGGTTACATTCAAGCTATTTTAATAAGGCATGAAGAAATGATTTTTACAGGAACAAGTATAAATATGTCATGAGTTTATTGACTGCAGGGGGACTTTAAGGTTTAATGTTTTGATAAGTGAGTGTAATAAAATAAAAAGTTAGCTTATTTTCCATTCCATTAATTTAGTGTGAATATTGTTCCTCTGAGGAATTCCTCAATGAAACCTCAATGGCTGAGATATTGTTTAGTGGAAATTTTATTCTGCAGATCATTTTCTTCATATTTGTTTTGTTATTATGTAATTTAAGGCTTTTTTGTTAATCGGTTTATCATGTTTGTTACTCAACTGTAAAAGCTTATAACTAGATTAGGATCTGATAAATGCAGTGTTATTTCAGTATTATTGATATAATAATATCATAGTATTTGTTAATATTTTGAATAATATTTTATATGTTTATATTTCCCTTTGATTTTAGTTTGTTTTAGTTATTTTATTATGTGCTTCTGTTATTTCTTTATAGCTTCAACTTTTAAGTTTTAGTAATTTTAGTATGCAAACAAACTTTTTATTTTATTTTATTTTTTTATCTTATATTTATGTTATTTTATTTCATCTTATTTTCAATGACCAAAAACAACTTTTATTAATTTTAGCATCAATAATATCACTGAATATATGCATGTCATTCCACAAAAATCTAAATATGAATATAATCATCTTGCATAATTGTTTGTTTAATAAGTTCATGGTGTTGTTTTATGTCGACCATCACGTGAAAGTCAAAACAACAAATTCCAGTTTTAGTTCACCAGTTTTACCATCACTATTGCTCATTACTTTTGGGTTAATACTTAGTGTAAGCACTATAGATCACTTTTTTTTTTAAATTAAACGCTCTGTTTACTTCCTGTTTCTATGAAGCCCCTCCTTCTGAAAAGCACACTGTGCTCTGATTGGTCGGCTGGATCAGTGTGTTGTGATTGGTCGAGTGCATTTGTGAAATGTCCCGCCCCTTACCATAACCGCCAGTTTAACACACTACTAACTAACTCAACCAGGCCCCGCCCCTTTATTCTGCGCATGAATTATTATAATGAGGAATATTGTGACGTGTTCGTTTCCGGAAGAAACTCTGGAGTTCAGAAACACTGATATAAAGAAGAACTGGAGCTTGTTCATGTTTAAACACACTGAAGACAGTCTCTCTGCTCTGGTTGTGTGTTACTGCAGGTATCAGATAGTTGTGGAGATCATTCAGGCGACCACAATCAGCAGTATCCCACAACTGAAGAGACAGAGAGGTAAGATGACCTTCAAACACATCGGCCAATCATATCACTCCTTATTTAGGGATTCTCGTCTTTCTACATTCGAATCTAATAGGGCTGTCACTTTTGTGAAAAAATCCTGTTCGATTTTTGAGACACAAGTGTTCATTGTATCGATTGTAAAATCGATTTTCCATGTCTAAAGACGTTTCCATTTTCAACACCAAATACAGGCAAATCCACGGACAACTAACAGGCGTTAGGACGAGCGTAACGAGGGCGCTTGAGACGCACAAGTCAGCAATATTCAATATTTCTGATGATTTATTGGCGTTAAGTTTAGTGGACAATGACAATGACAAATCCAAACATTCAGGGATTGAAATGAACACCCACCAAGAAAAATTAACTTTGCCGGGTAACGCTGTCCAATCACAATTTGGCTGTTTCTATGTTTAGCTTTATGTTCCAAAGCTGTGCGGATTTAGCGCAAATACGCAACTCGTGAGTCCTCTTAATATATTAAATACAGCGTATTACGCAGAAACTGTGCATTTCTGGCTTACTTGAACACACACACACACACACACGTCACTAAGCAATAAATAACGGCGCGCTTGTTCACTTGCATTGAAGTAATAGTGAATATTAAAAAGCATTTGGTTAACAAAAAATACATTATTTTCCAACATCCTACATGTTCAGTGTACTGTATTGATCTGTCCACCTTAAACACATAAAAAAAAAAGGCAGATAAAATTGATGGTAACACTTTCTTTGAAGGGGTGTGCATAAGACTGACATGACACTGTCATAAACATGACATAACACCTGTCATGAACATGAAGGAGTCTTTATGAATGTTTATGACTGTTGTCATTAAGTGTCATTCAGTAAATTATGACACTTTTAATGCAAAGTTGACATTGTTTAAAATGTCTTTGTTATGACAACTTGACATTAACCAAGAAATCATAACCTGTCAACCTGGCACAACTTTGGCCGTCATGACACCATTATAACTGTGTCATGAATATTTTACTTGTCCTCAAGTAAAGTGGAACACATTGTACTAGTTATAAAGATGTCATTAAGGGTTATTACACTGTCAAATGCTTTAAGTTTGATAATTAGACCTGTTATGACATATTTGTGCCAGGTTGACAGGTTATGATTTCTTGGTTAATGTCAAGTTGTCATAACAAAGACATTTTAAACAATGTCAACTTTGCATTAAAAGTGTCATAATTTACCGAATGACACTTAATGACAACAGTCATAAACATTCATAAAGACTCCTTCATGTTCATGACAGGTGTTATGTCATGTTTATGACAGTGTCATGTCAGTCTTATGCACACCCCTTCAAAGAAAGTGTTACCAAATCGATTCCCTATTTTAGTTTTCGAGACTTGTGTTGGTTGGTCCGATCGATTGTGCAGTCGATTTTCGAACGTAAAGTGAATCTAATGATGAGCTTTAAAGGGTTCGCTTCGTCCTCTAATTGAGTCTAATGGTCATGAGAGCATCTAAGAGGATCTGCCGTCGGTCAAGGCTGGGTGGAAATCAAAGATGTAATAATGGCATGCAATAACCCAGCGTATTTGCTCTGGTGTTTCGTGAGCTGTTATGAAGCTCTGTGATTGGCCGACGGGTAATTGCTCTGAAACCGACAGCGATGACATTTACCCGTAAAACACATCGGCTGAGACCTACAGATATCACACTCTTTAAGTGTGCTTTGGTAAATGCTTCTGAATGATTCATTCTCAAACTTTGTATCAAAAGAGTTTCAAATAAGTCAGTTTGAGGGTCTGTTTCTAATAAAGGGTGTGTGACACGTGGTGCTAACCCACTAAACCTTCTGAAAGTTTGTTTGATCTCAGGAGATCAAATTCAATATTTAAATTAAAAAAATAATAATAATAATGGGGAAAAAAGGGCAGCCGGATTGCAGATTGAGTTTCTTTAGGTGTGAGCTAATGTGACACTTAATGTTCTATGTAATCTAAATTTATATTTCCCATAATTTTGATTGATTGATTTATTGTTTTATTAATTATCTTTTTTTATATATACATTTTATTTTCCTTTATTTTCTCTTTTCCTTTTATATTTATATATTAAATTTTTTTCATTTTATGGAATGTTTCATTGTGTTAACTAAAGAAATGGTTTTATTTATTCACTATTATTTGAATTAAAAATACATATTTTAATTTATTAGCCTACATTTTTTCTTACAATTTTATGGAATCTTCAATTGTGTTTACAAAAGATTTACTTATTTTTTTGTTTTAATTTATTACTTTTTTATATATATATATATATATATATATATATATATATATATATATATATATATTATAATATTATATATTTTTTTATATATTTTTTTGTCTTACAATTTTATGCAATCTTCAATTTCTTTACTCAGGAAAATTATTTATTATTATTATTATTATTATTATTATTATTATTTTATATTTAAATTTTTTATATATTTTTTTCCATACAAAAGGAGCTAAATATCGTATTTTCTTTTAAAAATAAATTATATATATAAAATAAAAAAATATAAAAAAAAAAATATATATATATATATATATATATATAAAATATATATATATATACTGTATATATATATATAATATAATTGTGTGTATATATATATTACAAATATTTATATATATGAAATCATTCATTTAAAAAAATATTAACTTATGAAATATGTTGACATATATCTAATATCATATCTAATATGACATTTGTGCCATCGTATTGCTTAAAGAAACACCCGTTTTTATGCTGTTTATACAAAACGCCCTTTAAACCACCAGTATTTTAATTCTCCGAGGTCATATTGAACAGCCAATCAGAACAAGAGCTCAGAGGGAAACATATGTCCTCCGCTTCACAAATACATCATACACTGCTAATAAACCATATCTGGATATAATCGTCAAGGTTTTCTTTGACTAAACGAGTAAAAGCTTACAGCTTTACATGTTTGATTGGAGATTAAGGTCATTAATTGTGGCTTGGTTTCAGTGCTGGATTAATTAAAGCTCATGTTGTTGATGCGCTGGGAAGAGTCGGTGTGTTAGTGCTGATGTTTCCCGTCTCCTGCCGCCCAGTAATGATGGCGCATCTATAAATCATGAATGTTTCCAGCGACAGACGAAGCGTGCTGAGATTATTGCTAATATTCCCAGACTCATTCTGAGTCATTCTTTACACGCACATGTCACAGAAGGACATGGGTGGCTCTGTACACACACACACACACACACACACGTCACAGAAGGACACGGAAACTCAACATCTTATGTCTACACTGTAAAAAACTAATCAGCTGCATGTTTGTATTGGGTTGTATTGTTTTGTGGCACACATTCTTGTTAGTACTGTGTTAGTTAGTTAGTTATTGTAAAACTGTAAAATAACTGTGGCTAATATATTATGTGTATTAAAAGTAGTGGAAAGTGTATTCTTTGCATACAAAAAAAAGCATAAAAATAAAATTAACATGTATTAACTTTTAGTTTTCTTCATTCTTCTAGTGTCTGGGTCTTGTTTGCCATTTCATTTAATAATAAAAAATAATAAAAATAAATAAATAAAAAATAAAAAAAGATTTTGCCTAAGTTAAGTTAAGTTTAGTTTTTGAATATTTAAACATTAATTTAGAGTATTTTAAATCAAGTATTTGGTGACTGATTGCTTCTTTTTTAAGTTTCCTGCCTAGTTTCCAATGCATGTAAACATGAATCTTTTCTGCTTTACATTTTAATCGTTTGATTTTGTACAGGCATCCGTCGGGTGTAAAATGAGCCTGTTTAAACAAGATCAGCGAGGTTTGTGTTCTTGCTTGATCTGTGTGTGTGTGTAAGTGACCTGTGTGTGTGTGTAAGCGACATGAAGCAGAAGGAAATGAAACCGGTCCTGGTGCTTTTCATCATAATCTTCTCCAGTCATCAGAGCCGGTTTCTCTCGGATAGCAGCGGATTCCCGTACGATTGCATGTCTGAAATCTCTCTCTCTCTCTCTCTCTCCCTCTCTCTCTCTCTCTCTCTCTCTCTCTCTCTCTCTCTCTCTCTCTCTCTCTCTCTCTCTCTCTCTCTCTCTCTCTCTCTCTCTCTCTCTCTCTCTCTCTCTCTCTCTCTCTCTCTCTCCCCCCCTCTCTCTCCCCCCCCCCTCTCTCTCTCTCCCCCCCTCTCTCTCCCCCCCCCCCTCTCTCTCTCTCCCCCCCTCTCTCTCTCTCCCCCCCTCTCTCTCCCCCCCCCCCTCTCTCTCCCCCCCCCCTCTCTCTCTCTCTCTCTCTCTCTCTCCCCCCCTCTCTCTCCCCCCCCCTCTCTCTCTCTCCCCCCCTCTCTCTCTCTCCCCCCCTCTCTCTCCCCCCCCCCTCTCTCTCTCTCTCTCTCTCTCTCTCCCCTCTCTCTCTCCCCCCCTCTCTCTCCCCCCCCCCCCTCTCTCTCTCTCCCCCCCTCTCTCTCCCCCCCCCCTCTCTCTCTCTCCCCCCCTCTCTCTCTCTCCCCCCCTCTCTCTCTCCCCCCCTCTCTCTCCCCCCCCCCTCTCTCTCTCTCCCTCCCTCTCTCTCCCCCCCCCCTCTCTCTCTCTCCCCCCCCTCTCTCTCTCTCCCCCCCTCTCTCTCTCTCCCCCCCTCTCTCTCTCCCCCCCCCCCCCTCTCTCTCTCTTCCCCCCTCTCTCTCCCCCCCCCCTCTCTCTCCCCCCCCCCTCTCTCTCTCTCCCCCCCCCCTCTCTCTCTCCCCCTCTTCTCTCTCTCCCCCCTCCTCTCTCTCTCCCCCCTCCTCTCTCTCTCCCCCCTCCTCTCTCTCCCCCCTCCTCTCTCTCTCTCCCCCTCTCTCTCTCTCTCCCCCCCCTCTCTCTCTCCCCCTCTTCTCTCTCTCTCTCTCTCTCCCCCCTCTCTCTCTCCCCCCCCTCTCTCTCCCCCCCCTCCTCTCTCTCTCTCCCCCTCTTCTCTCTCTCTCTCTCTCTCTCTCTCTCTCTCTCCCCCCCCCCCTCTCTCTCTCTCCCCCTCTTCTCTCTCTCTCTCTCTCTCTCTCCCCCCTCTCTCTCTCCCCCCTCCTCTCTCCCCCCCCCCCCTCTCTCTCTCCCCCTCTCTCTCTCTCTCTCTCTCTCTCTCTCTCTCTCTCTCCCTCTCCCCCCCCCCCCTCTCTCCCCCCCTCTTCTCTCTCTCTCTGCAGACAGTAAAGGTAAAGAGGCCGCTGCGCTGAAGGCTGACCTGTTACGTGCCAGAAACATGAAGCGTTACATTAACCAGCTCACGGTGGCCAAGAAGCAGTGTGAGAAGCGGATCCGGCTCCTCGGGGGCCCGAACTATGAGCAGCAGGAGGACGGGGCCCCGGACGAAGTGGACGGTCCCCAGAGCCAGCGGGTACAGGACCGGGTCACACTCGCACTCCACTTTAATAGTCCAGATGAGACCCAAAATCATTGAATCATTTCCTTCATCCTTTAGTTGCCATGATCACATTTATGCAGCCATTGTAAATGTGTGTATGTGTATGTGTGTGTGTGTGTCAGGGCTTCGTTCAAAGTCCCCCTGTAGTCAGTCATTTTATCCCTTAAAATTCATCTTTGATCACAAAATGACATATTTAAATGTTTTTTTCTTCATGCCTTAAAATATCTTGAATGTAACTCGACACCCTTTCCTCATTTAGTATGCGTAGGCTCTATAAATATGCAAATGAGCCCCGCCTCCACTCACTCACTCAGAGATCCACTGGTTGACGATCACACGTTGATCTGATTGGTTACCAGGCTTGGGAGGGTTACTTTAAAAATGTATTCCGTTACAGTTTAGCCAGGGAAAACCCAGACAACTTCCGGCAAATTTAGATTTGCTCTGAAAGTGAGTCTGGCAAAGAGCTCATTCAAGCCCATTTCCAGTCCGCAGAAATCGAGGCACCAATCAGAAACGTTGGGGCGGGCTTTACACGATGACGACAGCGCTGGGATTTTGAAGCAGATACATTACAAAGATGGATGCCGCCGTCAAACATCACTCGAATCAGCTATCGCGTCTGTTTTAAGCGATTTAAATGTTTTTCTTTTCGTTAAAACCCGAGCAAAGAACAACACTCAAAGCCTTCATGTCTAAAAAAGATGTTATCGCTGTCTTACCGACTGGATTCGGCAAAAGTCTGATATCCCAGTGTGGCGAGCAGGACGATCGAGGCCGAGGGACGTGAGAGAACGGCGTGAGTGAGGCCGGTCTCGATCTCTCACGGAGGAGCGGAAGCATAAAAGGAGGAGAGACGACGGTGAAGATCGAGAGAGGACAGGCCTGAATTTTATTTGATGTTTTGTTTTATTATGTGTGGCGGCAGTCGACCGTGAGGGACTTTGTATTTGTTTTATTTTGTCATTAAAATGTGTGAATGTTCGCCGGTTTCCGCCTCCTCCTTCCCAGAACAACGAGCCCCGTTGGTCAATACTAAACGAATGGGTGGGTCTCAGCCATAGACTGTCTTAGCGAGAGCCCTCTGCACACGTCATCTCCTTCTTCGCTCTGATTGGTTTTTAGGTCTATCCAATTGCGCCAAGAGGGACGTCCGCTGGTGACGCCCCTTTGGAAATGATTTGTCTATGGAGCTTTGCCAGACCCTAACTCAGTTTCAAACTGAGAAGGGTCTGGTTTTAACCAGGCTAGTTACAGTTACAAATTACTTCATAAAAAAAGTATTCAGTAACGTAATCCAAGTACCACAATATGAAAGTAATGTAACTGATTACTTTTGGATTACTTCAAGGACAGATATTATTTTTTAAAAAAAACAACTTTTATTTATTAAGAATTTCACAGCCCTGAATAAATATTTATGTAAAGGACTATACAGACATCTAGTGGCTACAGTATGGTAGTACAGATTATTTTGTTTTATTTTTAACTAACATGTAAGCTACAAGGAAATAATAAAAACAGAACATTTAAAAATTCTACACAATCTACATATTAGTTTATTTTAAAATAGGCCTACATGTTGACTAAAGCCGTGATCTTTCTTAATTTGCCTGTCTGAACTGTCCGTTGGCAGTGGGAGTTCCCCTACGTGACCTAGCAGCGAACATCGCGTTAAGTGAGAAGAGATTATGAAAGGACATTTTAGGTGCCATGTTGTTGGCATTTTCTTCTTTAAAAACAAAAAAGCAGCGGAATTTCCAAGAAATTAAAGCATTTTTACCCGTGGGCAGCATCTTTTCTAGCAGCAGTGACTCGATCCGTGTCTGAGGAGATTGTTGTAGAGAGCTGTTATTTTGCGCATGCACCCGCGGGTGGCACACGAGTCGTGTCGCGAGTCATTAATCAAGCAACGCTTAATATAGTGTTATTATGCCAAAATACAGATTTATTTAGTTTTAAATGAAACCATTGTAATCCTGAAAGTATTCCCCCTTTTTTCAAAAAGTAACTATAATCTGATTACTAAGTTTTTTGACGTAACTGTAACGAATTACAGTTACTGGATTTTTGTATCCTGATTACATAACGCCGTTACATGTATTCCGTTACTCCCCAACCCTGTTGGTTACAAGGTCGTTTGTGACGTCAGAAACACCAGCGATTTCACACCGTGTTTTTGAGACTGTCTTTGGTTCACTGCAGTTTTAAGGAGGAAATACTCAGCAATGCTGTCGACTTATGAATTTACACATGGTTTAAGCATATTAAAAACACCATATAGACACATAAAACAACATTAAACCCTTTTAAGTGTGTGTGTGCGTGTGCATGTGTGTGCGTGTGCGCGCGTGCGTGCATGTGTGTGTGTGTGTGCGCGTGTGTGTGTGTGCGCGCACGCGTGGTGTGTGTGTGTGTGCGTGTGTGTGTGTGTGTGTGTGTGTGTGTGTGCGCACGTATGTGTTTGTGTGTAGAGATAAACTGCTGCACTCAAATGTTTTCTAGTGAGTTCAAGTGTTTTTAATAATGCTTGATTTGCTTCTCGTCCTCTCACAGATTCTTCAGTTCGAGGAGATCATGTCGAACTCCGTGTACCGGGAGCATTTCCGCGTGTACATGGAGCGCGTGGAGAAGAGGGCTCTGATCAGCTTCTGGGAGCTCGTGGAGATGCTGAAGAGCGCTAACAAGGTCAGACACACACTTCAGCACAACATCCAGATCCCAGCGACCCGACTGTGAATGTAACTCGACACCCTTGCCTCATTTAGTATGCGCGGTTCTATGAATATGCAAATGAGCCCCGCCTCCACTCACTCACTCACTCAGAGATCCACTGGTTGACGATCTGATTGGTTACAAGGTAAAAGTAATGTAATATTACTAATATTAAAGGTGGGGTATGTGATTCTCTTTTTTGTCCATTTTTTCAAAATCACTTGAAATCCTATTCATAACCCACTTACAGCCACTGAGTTAGAAGCACTGAAATGAAAATTAATCAATTTAATCATCTGTGGAACTCGAAAAACTCCAGCCAATCATTTCCAAGACCACCTAGAATCATTGGACAGTAAGTCCGTCAATCAAACGGTCGTACCATCCCCCCCTCCCCCCATCCCCCTCGAGCGAATCAGAGACAGCGTTGGAGGAAAGGAGGTAGGACCATTTGAGTTGTGTATTTTCAAAATCTGCCGGTCGTTTTCCAAATCACATACCCCACCTTTAATATTTACTTGTAATGTAATACTTTTACAAGTGTTTACAGGCACTTTAGTTTCAATTGATATGATTTAAACTTTTCATTGAAAGATATATTTCTTTATTTTTCTAGTAGTGACTGCTATTGAGGGTTTTGTTTTTTTTTTGCATTGTATTTTTATTTATTTTATTTTTTATAAAAACAAAAACAAATTTCTCAATACTTTGCTAAGATTTGATGTCTTCACCGCTGAGATCTCCCTTATTTTAAAAGCTCTTAAACTCATTGACAACCATAAGAAGTTTCTAAAGAATTATGATAATATTTTTCTTACTGGTTGAGGTGTTTTTTTCTTTCTTTCTTTTTTTCTCTGTTCTAATGCAGTGCTGTTTCTTTTCTTGCAATTAAAAAAAAGATATATTTTCAGTCGGACTGAATTCACTCGGATTGATGAAACATGAACTCTAAACGTGATCGGGTTGATGTGCGCGTTTATACGTCACAAGCTTCAAATCAGAATATATATTTTGACATGCGCACACTGCACGAATATACAGAGTTTCCCACTGTTTGCTCATAACTAATCTCCTACATTGGTTCTTTATTTATTTTAAACAGCAGACTTAATATTTATCCACTTCTGGTCATAATTTGGAGATAATGAGTATATGAACCGTTGTGCCGCTGCTTATATTGATCACGAATAAACCTGATTCAAGTAAATAATCCTATTTTAAATATCCTGTTTAAAATTGAAAAATTGACATGCTAAATAGCTTTCTTTCTGGCAATTTATCCTTCACAATGATTTTTTAAAAACCTGGAAAAAGTAAATAAGTTAATGCAAAGTCTTATTTACATTCTGACCCGGCTACTTGTTCGACTAGTAAAAGCTCTAATTTATATAAATGTGTATAATAAATATTTTTTAAAAATTTATTGCGTATCATGATAATAGTTCATTTCAAACATTTACGTGATTTTGTGCTTTTTATTTATGCAGCATCTCAGTATTCAAAGTGATATTAATATTTAATATTTATTATTTATATAAATTAATATTTAAAATGCATGCACATTACCACGACGTGCAACAGATACCGTACAGTAGTCGGCAGTGGATTTACAAAATGACTTTTGGATTCTTGTAAACTCAGATATGTGGATTAATTTGATCAAAAGTGACAGAAAAAAACATTTATGTTACAAATGATTTCTGTTTCAAATAAATGTTGTTCTTTTGAACTTTCTATTCATCAAAGAGTCCTGGAGAATAAAATGTATCACAGTTTCCACAAAAATATGAAGCTGTTTTCAACATTAATAATAATCATAAATGTTTCTTGATCATCATATTATCCTGATTTCTGAAGGATCATGTGACACTGAAGACTGGAGTAATGATGCTGAACATTCAGCTTTGATCACAGGAATAAATGACACTTTACTGTATATTCACATAGTTACTTTAAGTTATAATAATATTTCACTGTTTTTACTGTATTTTTGATCAAATAAAAGCAGCATTTGTGCACAAAAGTGACTCTTTCTCAAAAATGCATGTGAAATTACATGGAGTTTGTCATAAAACAGGAATTTTCACACGGATGGATGGAGAAAAACACTGACATTCTGAATCCGGATGGCAATAAAATCCCAAACTCGACCCTGTTAATGACCTTTACACTCACGAGAATCAATCACCATATAGGCCATATCTGAAAAGTGATTTTCCTGTCGCTCATTCAGCTGTACATTTCCTGATTGGTCATTTACCTGTCACTTTTATCCAGAAATGAACATCAGGCACACGTCTGCACACACGTCATCAGACACACGTGTAATGTTGAGGCCCATTATGTCCAGCTGTGTTAAAATAGCAATTACCGGCGAGTCCGTGTTTCATCGCTCTGAGATCCTGGAAAGCTTAAGATTTCATAAATGTTGAGTGAGTCTGGAATATTGCAGTCAAACCAAACATTATTCAGATCATTTTTTTATATATTTTTTTTACTAGTGTGTGCAGGACACTATAGTTCATTTATGTAAGTGAGGAGAGCAAAATAAAGTGACACATATTATACACAATAATTCTTCATACGGTGGATAACCAGTCAAATTTATACAAATTTGGGACCAAAAATGATTCCGACACTTAGAGCTGATCATGTTTTGCTGAAGTGTTTTTTCTTTAATAACTAATGCTCTTTTTACACACAGACTGAACAATATTAAACATTTCTTGGTCACTGGTTGAGCTAAACTGGTATTATGTAATTGTGTAAATTTAACAGCTGACAGATATTCAACATAATTCATGTGTGAGTCTAACAGAAGTACGGACAAAACCACTGAAATATCACCTGATCTCTGTCATGTTTTATTACCATTTTCTAAACTATAGCGAATAATCTGTGATAATGTGAGAAATGTTGAATGTTAATAAATGTTGGTTTGACTGTGTACAGAATATAAACCAGGCTAGAACGATGAATCGCTGAGGAGCGTTTGCTTTATTTCTGTGCGACAGCAGATTTGTAATAATAATCTGTTTAATGTTGTTGACGCATCTTATGAACAGTTAGCATCTGTCCAGCGTGAACCCGAACGATTAAGATTAGCCATATGTAATCACATTTTCTCCCTCATTTAAATTACCATAATGTGAAAAAATCTCATTACAGTATTGGGGAAAAAAATCTGTTGTTTATATTGTAAATATAAATAAAACATATGGGTAATATATTTATGCAAGTGTAGTATTTGTACTGCCTGTAATTCATGAACGAGTGGTTATTTTTATTTTATGAGTTAATTATTTTTTTATTGTTTGTTTAAAACGTAATGACAGATTGTTTTGTACGGCAATAAAGTAAAACTATTTCTAAATCATAGAAATTGCACACAAAAACATCCATACTCAAAATATATATATATAGTAGTGGTGGGCATAGATAAAAATTTTTAATCTAGATTAATCTCACTGTAATCTTGGAATTAATCTAGATTAAAATGGCTCATTTGAATTCTGCCGAAGGCATTCAGAATATGTGTGCTACCTAAAAAATTACTAAAAGTAAGTCTTTGAGAACAAGTTTCCAGGTGCCGCATTAGACCACCATTATTATTTTATTTTTAATATAAGTAGAATTTCTATAACTCTGTGTGTTGAACTGATAATCACTCTTTTGTGTGAACACAATCTACTTAATACAGACGTTACAAAGAAATACAGACGTTACAAAGAAAAACAACAAATCAAAAAAATATTTAATACATTAGTGGATAATTAAATAAAACAATAATTTGATCAAATCTGAACATTTAGTGAATAAAACATTATTTAGTGAAGAATAATTAAAAGACAATAAGTGTACTAATAAATCTGATAAAACGTTAGGCTACATTGCTCTTTGTGTCGTTGTAAAATACATTCATGAAAAAAAAGATGAAAAAAAAAACAGAAAGGCTATTAATAATATTTCATTGCGCAAAAAAGTATTATGATATGAAAGGCTCCAATACAGTGCGGCACAAACTCAAACGCAGAATGATGCGCTTAAAGCAACATGAGTCGCAGCGCGTCGAGTCCCGTCCGCATTGAAAAGTTCAATTCATTCTTTATGTGCGTGGTGGTGTGCGATGTATATTGTCTATTATGCTATTGTAATCATTGTTTTAACGATGTACGAGGCACTGTGAGGTGACATCGCTTTTGTGTCTCGTGCTTTCACTGCGTGACGTGTGCAGTTATAGACATGTTATCATACAATATCACATCAGCAAGAGGGCCGTTTTCCCGTCCACAATAGCAAATGTGATATTAAGTTTATATAACAGTTAAATTAACAATTTCTTTGAGTCTTAAAAGCCTTAAATTTGAATTTAAAAAGTGTGCAGAAACCCAGATGAATGACGGTGGCGCGCAAGCTTTTCAAGCAACGCAAAGCAAAGCAGCTCGTTTACATTTAAATGTAAATTTAATACATAGTAGTTTGACGCTAAAATATCAAGGTGGAAGTCATCATAGCTTGAGTAGTATAGACCCAGCTCACAACCCAACTTTGAGAATAGATTAACGGCGATATTTTTTTATCGCCCGATAAGAGTCTCACGTTAACGCAGCACGTTAACGCCGATAACGGCCCATCACTAATATATATATATATATATATTGCACAAAATTAATATAAAATGTAACAATATTAATATTGTAATGCTAAATTTTATGCTATATACGTAATTATTAATTTATTTGTTTGTTAGTTTTTTTGTGTTATTTTTGTTTGTT
Organism: Semotilus atromaculatus; assembly: GCA_031834385.1. NCBI lineage: Eukaryota > Metazoa > Chordata > Actinopteri > Cypriniformes > Leuciscidae > Semotilus > Semotilus atromaculatus. Next base: position 342,292 of record JAULUF010000052.1, read on the forward strand.
TTAGGATTTGTATGGCAATAGAGTAAACTATTAATAATATTATTGAAAATCATCATTGAAAATAATAGAAATTACAAAAAAGCAAAAAAAATGTTTTAATTATTTTGCACAAAATGTACATAAAATAACACACACACAAACAAACAAACAAACACACACACACTCTCTCACTCACACACACACACACTCACACACACACTTACTCTCACACACTCTCTCTCACACACACACACTCTCTCTCACACACACACACTCTCTCTCTCACACACTCTCACACACGCACTCTCTCTCTCTCTCACACACTCTCTCTCTCACACACGCAGTCTCTCTCTCTCACACACTCTCTCTCTCACACACGCAGTCTCTCTCTCTCACACACTCTCTCTCTCACACACACACACACTCTCTCTCTCTGACACACACACACACACTCACTCACTCACTCATACACACACACACACTATTAAATATAATAAAAATATAGATAATTTCATAATTATTTTTTATTTGTTATTTATGTGAGTATTTTATTAACTATTTTACTGATGTGGATATATTATTAGTTATATATATATATACCTACGCCTGTTACAGTGCGATCACTTGTAAAGGAATACCTCTAAAGAACAAGACAAACAGTGTGTATTATGTTTGTATCTGAGCTCAGTGTGTATTATGTTTGTGTATCTGAGCTCAGTGTGTATTATGTTTGTGTATCTGAGCTCAGTGTGTATTATGTTTGTGTATCTGAGCTCAGTGTGTATTATGTTTGTGTATCTGAGCTCAGTGTTGTGTGTTGCAGAGCGAGGTGCCGGGGCTGGTGGGAGAGATCTACCAGAACTTCTTCGTGGAGAGCCGGGAGATCCCGGTGGAGAAGGCTCTTTATAAAGAGATCCAGCAGACGCTGGTGGGGAACAAGGGCACCGACGTGTTTCACAGGATCCAGGGAGACGTTTACGAGACCATGAAGGAGCGATATTACCCATCATTCCTGGTGAGCGACCTGTACGAGCGGCTCATTAAACGCGAGGAGCAACGGAGCAGCTCACAGTCCAGCAGCGAGGAGAAGGACGACACCGTGAGTTTCTCCTCCTCATCTCTCTCAGTGTGTGATGTTCTTCTCTATATCAGTGTTTCTGAACTCCTGAAACGCCTCCATTGTAGTCTTGAGTTTCTTCCAGGAACGAACACGTCACAATATTCCTCATTATAATAATTCATCCGCAGAATAAAGGGGCGGGGCCTGGTTGAGTTAGTTAGTAGTGTGTTAAACTGGTGGTTATGGTAAGGGGCGGGACATTTCACAAACACACTCGAAGCCCTCGACCAATCACAACACACTGATCCAGCCGACCAATCAGAGCACAGTGTGCTTTTCAGAAGGAGGGGCTTCATAGAGACAGGAAGTAAACAGAGCGTTACTGACAGACTGGGAAGAGAGGAGCCGCAACAATGGAGCAATTCTAGTGGAGCTCAAAAACAAACTTAAAAAGGGCATAATAGTCAAGTCTCCTTCATTTATACGGCGCTTTTAACTACTATATAGATCGTTTCACAGCAGCTTTACAGTGATAACAGGAGATTACAGTCACAGAGATTGTTTTGGCTTTACAGCAGATCTAGAATAAAGTTATTGTCCAGATAAAGTTAGTTTTGTTTGATTCACTTCTTTTGTAAAGATCATTAGTTATTAACTTCAGGGAACTTACACGACACCGCTCTAACAGAAAACAGAACCGTGTTCTGGCCGTTCATTCACACACAACAGCGTCTGGAGCTCGAGAACACACACTTTAAAACAGGTTTTAAGACACAAGTTTTGAAAAATGTTGAAAACGTGTAAACTTCAAAAATGCACATGCGTATCACGTGTTTACTCTAAAGATATGCGCGTTTATATATATATGTGCGCGGGCGTGTGTTTCTTTACAGTGACATCGCCTAATGACTTGCCTTCAGTGTAATACTGAATTATTTGTCATTTCCTATTCGTCTCACTCAGTCCTGATTTATCTGTGTGTGTTCAGTGTCATGTGATGGAAGGAGTGGACGTGGCCCTGGACGAGGGCAGTCGCGGCATCAACGAGCAGGCCAGTTACGCCGTCACCAAGCTCCACCAGCTGTACGAGAGACTGGAGTACAAACGCCAAGCGCTCGGCTCCATCCAGAACGCACCGCGGCCGGACAAAAAGGTGATCCAGTCACGGGAAATACTGCACTTTTATTCCAAACCAGGCTTTGAAATGAACTTTTTCAAGTTTTTAAGTTACCGGCCATTTACAGCTTCTACTAGCCAAAAACAGAAAAGAAATGAACCAGATTAACTTTGTCAAAGCAATATATATAGTTACAGGTGAAACTCGAAAAATTTGAATGTCGTGCAAAAGTTTATCGTGCTTACAGCTTATGAAAACCCCAAATTCAAAATCTCAGAAAATTACATGAAATCGATAAAAAAAAAAGGATTTTAAATACAGAAATGTCGGCCCTCTGAAAAGTATAATGTATATAGTTATACTAAATATATTAGTTTCACCTTTTAATTTGAATTACTGAATTACTGAAATACTTTTGCTCGATATTCAAATTTTTCGAGTTTCAACTGTATATTTTTGCACAAAATGTGTTTTTGGTGGACCGATCAATACAGTATAATGATGAACATCAAAAAAAATGTAGGATGTGTTGGAAAATAACAGTCTTTTGTTATCCAAATGCTTTTTAATCTTCACTATAGTTGCTTCAGTGCAAATGAACACGCGCACATTTGTTGTGTAGTGACGTGTGTGTTCAAGAAAGACAGATATGAGCAGATTCTGCGCAACACGCTGTATTTAATATCAGATTTGTCTTACACAAACTTCACCAGCAAAGTGAGTAAATATAATAAGTAACTCTTCAAACTGTTAATTTTTACCCGTGTTTATTTCGATTTGAAACGATAATAAATAGTGAATTCAGACTCATTTATATTGCATCAGACTGCTTACACGTCTGTGATTGGCCAGTGCATCCATGTGATCAAGTGGAGAGCGGTAATCTACATGTTTAATTGTGTAGCCTTAACAGTTTGTGGCCAGTATAATGTTCTGCTCACCAAGGCTGCTTTTATTTGACCAAAAATACAGTAAAAATAGTGAAATACTGTATTATTATCATTTAAAATAACTGTTTTCTATTTTAATATGTTTTAAAATGTAATTTATTCCTGTGATCAATTCCTGATCATTACTCCAGTCTTCAGTGTCACATGATCCTTCAGAAATCATTCTAATTGATGATCAAGAAACATTTATGATTATTATCAACGTTGAAAACATTTTTTTTTTTTTTTTTTGGATTCTTTGATGAATAAAAAGTTCAAAAGAACAACATTTATTTGAAACAGAAATCATTTGTAACAAATGTTTTTACTCTCACTTTTGTTCAATTTAATTAATCTTAGCTGAATAAAATGATTCATTTCTTAAACTACTTAACGGCAGTGTAGACGGTGTGAAGTTTATTTTTAATGTTTGATTGGCCATTTGTTTTCTATACAAATTAATACCACTTTATTTTTCATATCTCATCCTAATTTTGAGCTATAAAGTACCTTAAGTAAATGAGTTATGTTATACAGAATAATATTTTAACATTATATATTTTATTTATTTTGATATTATTGTTGTTTAATATAATATTTTCTGTATTTCCCAATAGATTATTCATGTTTTAAAACAAGGTAGCAGGAAAAGAGTCTGTAGTTTGTCTAAAGTACCAGAATTTCACACGCAAAATCAAGAATAAATATAAATAATAAAATAAAAATAACACTAGCGTTTTGTTTGTCTTGTATTATCAGGTGTAAAGACTCAAACCCGCTGCGGTCTGAAGATAAACGAGCCGTCGTGACAGAAATATTAGTGTGAACTTCCTTCGAAAACCACGAACTGAAACTAGACTGATGAATGTCTCAATGACATTTTTATTTTGTTTTATTTTGCACTAAAATAAATAAAGAAAAACTTCAAGCAGTATTTATTAGGGGTGTAACAATATATCGTGCCACAATATATCGCAATACAAAAATGCATCAATATGTATCGTGGAAAGTGACAATATCTATTGTGTATAGTTCACCCAAAATAAAAATAATGCGTGAAAAAAATCAAGTTTTCAGAGTTTTAGTGTCAGTACTACATTAAACTATTATATATAATGTTGAATATAATGTATAATAATGTGATGGGGGAATATTTGTGGGTCCTGATAATGTCTGATGTAAAAAGTGTCCGACATTATTATAAATATATCTAGTCCGTGACAGAGATCAAGCATTTGTCTAAAATAATTCTGTATTTTCATCTTCAGAATTATGAATATTGTTATTCTGGTGTCTCTATTGTCCTGTGCTTTGGGTTTCCAGCATCAAGTCCAAGAATATTCATTTACTCACACAATGAAATATCATATTCAGCATTTTAATCAACAGTACATTTTTTGTTAATCTTTTATCATATGTTTTGTAATATCGCAATAATATGATATCGTGACATGAGGGCATCGTTACACCGCTAGTATTTATGTATTTTAGGAACAGTTTACAGTAAGGTTCATTAGTTAACATTAGTTAATGTATTAACTAACATGAACTAACAATGAGCAATACATTTCTTACAGTATTTATTATTTTTTGTTAATGTTAGTTAATCCAGCTGTTCATTGTTTGTTCATGTTAGTTCACAGTGCATTAACTAATGTTAACTAATACAACCTTTGATTTTAATAACGTATTAGTAAATGTTAACGAAGATTAATAAATGCTGTAGAAGTATTGTTCGTTCTTAGTTCATGTTAACTTTTGTAAAGTGTTACTGTATTTTGTCGCTGGTATCGTCTACTGGAGTGTATTCAGCCTGTGTATGTGTGTTTGTGTGTATGTGTGTTTGTGTGTGTTTGTGTATGTGTGTATGTGTGTTTGTGTGTATGTGTGTGTGTGTGTTTGTGTATGTGTGTATGTGTGTTTGTATGTGTGTTTGTATGTGTGTGTGTTTGTGTGTATGTGTGTGTGTTTGTGTGTATGTGTGTTTGTGTGTATGTGTGTTTGTGTGTATGTGTGTATGTGTGTATGTGTGTTTGTGTATGTGTGTTTGTGTGTTTGTGTGTATGTGTGTATGTGTGTTTGTGTGTATGTGTGTTTGTGTGTATGTGTGTTTGTGTTTGTGTGTTTGTGTGTATGTGTATTGCGGTTTGATTTAATGCATTAGATATTTTCTCTGTCACATGATCTCAGGGTCAGTCGTCTGCTCTGGTATTACTCTGTATTATGAATTTTTAAGGCCAGACATGTAATATGTCGAGGTCAGTTTGTAAAGAAAGACACGCCTGAGCACATATATATATATATATTCAAACGCGTGTACCTATAGACTAAAGGCGTAATACGCACGTGCACGCCGTCAGCCTTTTCACATACTGTCTTTTTTTTCATGTCTTTTAAATTGATTGTATGATTCTATTTTCATTGTTTTTTTCCCTTTTATCTTAATGTATCTTTTCTGTACGTCTTTGTAAAGTGCTTTGAGATGCAAATTTTAAAGGCACTATATAAAATAGTTCATATTATTATTATTATTATTATTATTATTATTATTCTCACGTTTTTGAAGTTTGCATGGAGGCATTTATTTTTTTATTTTTTTTATTTTTTTTAGAACAGTGTCGTGTAAGTTCCCCTAAGTTAATACTAATGATCTTTACAATGGAAGTGAATCAATCAAAACTAACTTTATTCTAGATCTGCTGTAAAGCCCAAACAATCTCTGTGACTGTAATCTCCTGTTATCTCTGTAAAGCGGCTGTGAAACGCTCTATATATAAATGAAGGAGACTTGACCTGACCCCGGTCCCAGACCTGTAACCCGTCTCCGTGCGTCTCCTGTAGATCGTGTCTCTGCTGAAGGAGGAGATCGGCACCATGGAGAAGGAGCACAGTGACCTCACGCTGCACATCTCACGCACCGACTGCTGGTGTGAGAACCTGGGCGTGTGGAGGGCCGTCGTCAGCAGCGCAGAGGTCAGAGGAAACTACATACATCTTGTACAAAAAATAAAGTCTTAGGTTCAGTCAGCAGAAGATCCCGTTCAACACAAGTTCAGCTCGTCGGCTCATCTGTGGCGGGATGGAGATCAGCGCAGACATTAGATCGAGAGCAAAGAAGAACGTTACAGCTTAAAAAAAACAAAAAAGTTTGTGTTTACATAATAAATGTGTGTGTACTGTGTATAATTATTTTATATATATAAATACATAAAAAGCTTGTATATATTTAAGAAATATTTGCATGTATATACTATATATAGATTTATATATAATTTATATATAAATATAAATATTTTATATATAAATAACACATTTTTCTTAAATATATAAATGCATGTGTGTGTACTTGTATATACAAAATAATTTTACACAGTACAAACACATTTATTATGTAAACACAAACTTTTATTTTGGATGCGATTAATCGCGATGAATCATTTGACAGCCCTAATATATATATATATATGCATGTATATATATTTTAATAAATTACTGATGTGTATTGATAGGTGTCAAAAGTGATATATATAAGTAATATTATATATTTATATATTGTGTACAGTAATTTACTAATGTGTATAAATAGGTGTCAAAAGTACCAGCATTTCACTGGCTGACAAAATAGTAATAAGCACTACTTGATTTTTATTTTTAAATCATCAGTGGTAAAAAAAAAAAAACCTCACTCATTCACTGCCGTCTGAAGATAAACGGCTGAGCCGGTCGTGACAGAAATATTGGTGTGAACTTCCTTTCAAAAACCACGTACTGAAACTGTAATGAAACTAGACTGATGAATGTCTCCGTTTATGTAAGATTACTGTGATAGAAACACTTAATAACCTCGTCTATGTGGAGTTTTCACTTTTTTTCTGTCACGTCCACGTTAAGCTGGTAAATCCGGTAATCCTGGAAAAACCTGGGGACTTTCACACACTGCATGCAAACACACCAGAGGAGCACGTGATGTCATTTACAGTAAAGTACAGTTTACGCCAACCACAGGAATTACAGTAACACAGTAGTAGTTCCACTTTAGAAGCAGGATTAAGACACTTTATAATCAACATCAATAGCGTAGTGTTCCATTCACGATTAAACTTATGTTATGATGTAACTTCTGTTGCTGTTCACGGTCAGGGACTATTTTTTTCAGCGGAAGAAAGGCTTTTAGGGATTTTACTTCATGAAGTTGAATTGATACATATTTTTTGGCTTTAATATTTGTATTGTGTGGTAACCGTTTTATAAAAGCAATAAAGTACTCGCGGCTAGTGCTGTATGGTGAATGAGTCACGGCCGAAGCACAGCCTCTCGTACCGTATTGCTTGCTTACAGATCAAAGCTTTGCTTTCGGAACACAGAGCAACAGTTACACTGTAACATTCTATCGTCGCGGTTACAGTCAGTTGTTACATCGAGTTAAACGATTGCCATGGCAACATATTGAATCATCATTTGTTTGATAGTCTGGAGTGTTTTATCCAACATTCTTTTCTTAAAGCAACAGTGATTCATTTCCTGTGTGTTTGACTCTTTCACACACACTGTCACCGTCCGCAGTAGATCACACACAGTTTAATCACACCACCATCTCAATATAGTCATAGTCATAAACCGTCTCAATGCTCTCTGAGGAATTCTCCAGATTATTTTAAAGATCCCAGCTAACAATTTATGGTTCCCAGAACATTCTGAACGTTGCGGGAACGTTCCCTTAAGGTTTTGTTTAGGTTTTGGTTCCCATGGAAAGTTTTCTTAACGTTCAGGGAACGTTATAACCCTGAGGGAACGTTCCCTTAACGTTAGTTTTTGGTTTGGTTCAAACTAACCTTTAGAGAACCATAAACTAACGTTCCCTAAACGTTCTATTAGTGGGCATATGTGATTGATCTATGAGAGGAACAGACTCTGACAATCTTATATATAGCATTTTATTCTGATCATCTGAATGTTTTAAACTCCGCTGACCTTTAAAAAGAAGCATTTGTGTGGTTTTTCTTCTCCAGTGTTTTTAATGGACCGTTGCGGTTCTGTGTCAGTAAACAGAAGACGTGAAGAGCCGCATCAGTAGTTTTAACGCTCTGATGATTAACAGCATTTGCATATTTCTGCTCCGGAGCGAGTCACTCGTTTATTAGTGATTTATCTGTTAATTGGCTGTAAAAGGACACAGTCAGAATCAGATCCGTCAGTGTGTGGAAGGATTTCAGGAGATTCAATCTGAACAAATGCACATTTATTTCAAATGTGTGCTGAACCAATACATGTAGAGTCGAGTTTTAAAATATTGGCTATTTGAGTGAAAGTCTCTACACAGTGGGAATCAGAGTAATTGAAAATTGTATATACATAGACTGTACATAACATATACTGTATATAAATGCTTAAATTTAAAGGAAAATATATATAATAAAAAAATAAGCATATATATATATATATATGTGTGTGTATGTGTGTATACACAGTATATATATAATTTTTATAAATAAGCATATATATAGAGATACTTTTTTAAATGAGCATTGATTTTATATTTATATATATTATTAAAATAAGTATTTATGCAATATTATAAATACATAATGTTATATATATATGGTTATAGTTATATATAACTTTAAAATTTAGCATTTATTTATATATATATATATATATATATATATGTATTTATACATAATTATTCATACACAGTTATTCCATATTATACATAATATATTTATATTATACATTAGATTTATACATAATTATTCCATCCATCCATCCACTCATCCATCCATCCACTCATCCACCCATCCATCCATCCACTCATCCATCCATCCACTCATCCATCCATCCATCCACTCATCCATCCATCCACTCATCCATCCACTCATCCATCCATCCATCCACTCATCCATCCACTCATCCATCCATCCATCCATACACTCATCCATCCATCCACTCATCCACCCATCCATCCATTCACTCTTCCATCCATCCATCCATCCATTCACTCTTCCATCCATCCATCCATCCACTCATCCATCCATCCATCCACTCATCATCCATCCACTCATCCATCCATCCACTCATCCATCCACTCATCCATCCATCCATCCACTCATCCATCCATCCACTCACTCACTCATCCATCCATCCATCCATCCACTCATCCATCCATCCACTCATCCATCCATTCATCCACTCATCCATCCACTCATCATCCATCCACTCATCCATCCATCCATCCACTCATCATCCATCCATTCATCCACTCATCCATCCACTCATCATCCATCCACTCATCCATCCATCCATCCACTCATCATCCATCCATCCATCCACTCATCCATCCATCCACTCATCCATCCATCCATCCATCCATCCACTCATCCATCCATCCATCCACTCATCCATCCATCCACTCATCCATCCATCCATCCACTCATCCATCCATCCATCCATCCACTCATCCATCCATCCATCCATCCACTCATCCATCCACTCATCCATCCATCCATCCATCCACTCATCCATCCATCCATCCATCCACTCATCCATCCATCCATCCACTCATCCATCCATCCATCCATCCATCCACTCATCATCCATCCATCCATCCATCCATTCATCCACTCATCCATCCATCCATCCATCCATCCACTCATCCATTCATCCATCCATCCATCCATCCATCCATCCATCCATCCATCCACTCATCCATCCATCCATCCATCCATCCATCCATCCATCCATCCATGCACTCATCCATCCATCCACTCATCCATCCATCCATCCATCCACTCATCCATCCATCCATCCATCCACTCATCCATCCATCCATCCATCCACTCATCCATCCATCCACTCACTCACTCATCCATCCATCCATCCATCCACTCATCCATCCATCCACTCATCCATCCATTCATCCACTCATCCATCCACTCATCATCCATCCATTCATCCACTCATCCATCCACTCATCATCCATCCACTCATCCATCCATCCATCCACTCATCATCCATCCATCCATCCATCCATCCACTCATCCATCCATCCACTCATCCATCCATCCATCCATCCATCCACTCATCCATCCATCCATCCACTCATCCATCCATCCACTCATCCATCCATCCATCCACTCATCCATCCATCCATCCATCCACTCATCCATCCATCCATCCATCCACTCATCCATCCACTCATCCATCCATCCATCCATCCACTCATCCATCCATCCATCCATCCACTCATCCATCCATCCATCCACTCATCCATCCATCCATCCATCCATCCACTCATCATCCATCCATCCATCCATCCATTCATCCACTCATCCATCCATCCATCCATCCATCCACTCATCCATTCATCCATCCATCCATCCATCCATCCATCCATCCATCCATCCACTCATCCATCCATCCATCCATCCATCCATCCATCCATCCATGCACTCATCCATCCATCCACTCATCCATCCATCCATCCATCCACTCATCCATCCATCCATCCATCCACTCATCCATCCATCCATCCATCCACTCATCCATCCATCCATCCACTCATCCATCCATCCATCCACTCATCCATCCATCCATCCATCCAGGGACGTGCACAGGGGGGTTGCTCAGGTTGCCCGGGCAACTGCCCATTGCCCTTCTCGACTCACGTTGCCCTTCCGAGGGGGAAAATAAATAAATAGTCCAATAGATGCAGAATTTCAGTAGGCTTAGATAAAAGATCAAAACAAAAAACAAAAAAATCGCAAAGCCTCATTCACTTCCATTCGGGCACCGAAAGTGAAAGTCAGTGGGTTAAGGGCAAAACTCTGTTTCCGTGGCTGCAGCGCTGCACGCGACCGGTGAAGCAGTCGATCCGTTTCCCTACCCGAATTCGTGTTCCCTTTACGCAATCATAATACAAATCATGCGTAGTTGCCGAGTTACCATACGTACCATCAGAACTGAATACAAGCAAGAAGCACAACTGAATGTACGGGAAGCCAAAAGGTTAAAAAAGGATTGTATTTTTTCCCGAAATCTAAGCGTTTAATTATTTATTTGATTAGAAGCGAGTTTTCCCCCATCCGTCAATTCAATCCAGATTATTTATTTTCAAATTTAAAAAAATACAGAATAAAAAAATTAATAATCATTAAAAATAAACAATAAACAATAATATGAGGAACTCTTTTTCTCATGTGTATTTTGGTGGCATTTAACACATTGTTAATACATTTTGTATACGATTTACAAAGTTGTATATCATAAACCTGTCATCTCTGACGTTTTGCAATCTTTATAAATAAGACCATAATATGAGGCATTGAGTTTGGACATAAACACGGTCAGATAAGGCAATTTGTATGGGCAAAATTCAACTGAATATATTCAGACATAAAGCAAAAAAGTGCAAGATTAATTCAATATACAGAAATATTAGTGGAGTGTGAGACTATTTTATTATGCTGCAGTGTAGCAAGACAATTAAATGTTTTTTTCTTTTTTTTTTCTTTTTTGTTGAAATGGCCCCTAATAGGCGGCTTCTCCTTTGAAGCTTTGCATGTTGTTTAGTATGTAAATTTGGAGAAACCTATCAGTGACTTGATAGGATATTGATAGGGATATTGATGTAGGGATTTTCATGACTCAAGTCATATTTTTCTGTGTTATTATTAGTAGTAGTTAAGGTGATTGCTGTATTTCAGTTTTTTACTTCTTTGTGTATATATATTTTAATAAAGACCCTGTTATTCTCAGTCCTTCATATAGCCCGTGAGTTGTTTTTTTGTGAGTTGCCCTTTTTTCAGGTCAGAGCAACTGCCCCTCAAAATTCCTGTGCACGTCCCTGCATCCATCCATCCACTCATCCATCCATCCATCCACTCATCCATCCATCCATCCATCCACTCATCCATCCATCCATCCAGTAGTATTGTTAAACACAGTGAGTGTGTGTGTGTGTGTGTGTGTGTGTGTGTGTGTGTGTGTGTGTGTGTGTGTGTGTGTGTGTGTGTGTGTGTGTGTCAGGCCTCAGAGGAGAACGGAGAACAGACGGCGTGTTACTGCGTATCCGTGAGTCTTTCTGAAGACGACGACTGCAAGAACAACCGCTGGAGCGTCACCAGGAAGATCAGCGAGTTTCAGGCTCTGCACAGGAAGTTGACGGAGGTACGCTTGATGATGTCACATCCTGGCGGCCCTGTTGCCGGGGCAACGCTGTGACTCGTCGTGCTGTTGTGCGGTATCAGTTCTGATGGAGATTATGTTTATGATTCTGCAGTGTTTCCCGTCGCTCAAGAAGGTCCAGCTTCCCTCGCTCAGCAAACTGCCCTTCAAATCCATCGACCAAAAATTCCTCGACAAATCCAAAAATCAACTCAACACGTTTTTACAGGTGAGTGTCTCACTGTAGCCAGACTGAAGACTTGGCATGAAATAATAAAGATCTGTAGAGTTTCTGATGTGTGGTTTCCTCTAGAGCTTCATATAAGAGCTCAACAGAATCTCAAACTGAGCCATAAGACTCTATTGAAATATTCTCATTATACACCATCATGAGTCATGAGAGACTGTAAATAATAACTGACTTGCTTTTTTTTTTTTTTAGTCCATTTAATTTTTATCTGTCATCCCACAAAATTGTATTTTACCAAGTGCAAAGTTTAAAACGTATGTTTGAGCTTTATTAATTTTACCTGAACAAAATGTGCAATTTCTTTAAAAAAAGCCAAAACATTATTTTTTAATGACCTTTATGATTTTTTAAAAATGGTTTTCATGTAAATATTAATAACATTTAGTGCCAAACTCTACTAATGCCAACATGTATTAATTTTAATTTCAATTTAAAGCATATTTGACTGTTCTGTAAATATATTTTTTGTCAATTTTCTTTTAAATTACTCTTACGCCTCAGACTTATTTCCCTAAATATCTGATGAATTTAAAATAATTTTTGACTATAAGAACGTTTTCTTCATTTTGATCTGAACAAAATGTGCCTTTTCACTAAAAGTCCAAAACGTGATATTTTTAAACACTTAATGATCTTAATCATTTTTTATGGTTTTCAGCAAATATTAATAACATTTAATTATTAATAATAACAATAATAACATTTATTTAGATATTAATTAAAATAGCTTCACTGCTTAATAATAAAATAGAAATACTATGCCAAACTCTACTAATGCCAACATTATTTATTTTAATTGAAATTTTTATTTAGTTGTTCATTTAATTTTTGGACATCTAAAGCACATCCTGATGTTATTCTTTAAGCCCCTCAAAAATATCAAAATGACCATTCGGGTCACAATATATCACCACATATCTGTTATTGATTGGCTCTTTTGTCCACTTATTGTATCAGCCGATACTGAATATTTAATTACTTCTGCTTATTTTAAGACATCGATCATCATCTAGAACTAACTTAATGAGATAATGATCGATTATGGCAAATATTTAACCCTATAAGAGCATTATCTCTTCTTTCCACATCCTCAAAGCTCTTTCAAGCCCAACCTCCTTTAATGCAGTGCATACTCCATTTCCCAGCATGCAACTGTGAGTCTCTGTTAGTGACCAACTTCCCAGAGAAGAGCAAACATTTTAGTGCAGTATGTTTGTGTGTGTTTCTGGCCTCATGTGATTGTGTGTGTGTGTGTGTTTGCTCTGTAGAAAGTGTTGACGGACGAGCGCATGTGTCAGAGCGAGGCGCTGTACGCGTTTCTCAGTCCGTCTCCTGAATACTTGAAGGTCATTGACATCCAGAAGAAGTCCTCCTTCTCTCTCGCATCCTTCCTGGAGAAACTGCCGGGAGACTTCTTCTCACACCAGGAGGTACACACACACACACACACAATCACATGAGGCCAGAAACACACACACACACAATCACATGAGGCCAGAAACACACACACACACACACACACAATCACATGAGGCCAGAAACACACACACACACACACACACACACACACACACACAAACACAAACACTGTCTCTCTCTCTCACTCTCTCACTCTCTATCTCTCTCTCTCTCTCTCTCTCTCTCTCACACACATATATTAACAATATTATTGTCTAATAAAATTGCCTGTAAATAAAGAAAAATAAACCCCTTTTCCCCCATATTTTTTTTTAATTATTACTTTTTAACTTCATGAACTTCATCTTCATATTTTATGCTCCAGATTTTTTTTTTTTTTTACATATCGAGTAACACAATTTGACACCAATTGATGATCAGACACAGAGCAGCAGAGATTAGACTTATATCAGATCAGATGTGATGTGTGTGTGTGTGTGTGTGTGTGTGTCAGGATGAGGCCGAGGATGACAGTGATCTCTCGGATTACGGTGATGAGACTGACGGGAAGAAGGACGCGCTGGCGGAGCCGTGTTTCATGCTGATCGGGGAGATCTTCGAGCTCAGGGGCAGTGAGTACAAACCCAACAATCATAGACTGTATAAAACATGAACGTAGTGTGTGTGACGTCACCCGTGTGTTTCTGAAGCCCAAAGTGGGCGGAGCCGGCCGTCTCCATCTTGGCGGCGTCACTCCCGAATAAATGAAAACGTGAACGAGGCGGATTAGCTGAGCTGACGTGACGCTAACAGACAAACGCTAGTAGTGACATCAGCGGCTATCCACCTGTCACTCAAGTGGCCACGCCCTTAATTATGCACAACTTTAAGGCTTCATATAATTTAAACGGATGAGTTATAAAAAAAATTCACCCGCTCACAGTCGTCATGAAGGGCAAAATTAGCTTTATAGACCAAAACCACTCTTTGCACCAGACTGTAAACGTGTTTCTTTCTGCTGTAAAGTTGGGCATTTTAACATGGAGGTTTATGGGATTGACTCTCTTCTGCAGCCGGTCTCTAGTGGCCAGTGGATGAACTGCAGTTTAAGTCACTTCAGTGTTGGATCAAGAGAGACTGGAAGGTTGCCGTTTGGTAGAAACACACACACACACACACACACACACACACGTCACCCGCAGTGATGAAACGATGAGCTGTCGCGTCTGTGGTTGTGAAACTCAACACATCTGTGACCGCAGGACCGTGTGACGGACTAACGGCTAAAGCTTCGTAGAGCAGGACTTAAAACTAGTA
>JAULUF010000052.1:365000-430000 GCA_031834385.1 Semotilus atromaculatus
TTTATCTCACTGAAATAATACTAGACTTCTCTGAGATGTGAGTGATTGTGTGGTTTATATCCGGCCGTGTACGACGTTCATCTGCAGCTCCTGACAGATTTCTGGATCCATCCTGGCCGCCTGACGACAGAGAGATCAGACATTTTTTATAGCAATTGCAAGTTTATATCCCACAATTCTGAATTTATCTTAATTTTTTAATGCAAATGTGTTTATATCATGTATTTCTGGCTTTTTAATCGTAATTGCAAGTTTATATCCCACAATTCTGATTTTTTTTTTAATGCAAATATGTTTATATCATAGACTGTAAAGGTTTATATCCCATATTTCTGATTTTTTTTTTTTTAAATGCAAATGTGTTTATATCCCATAATTATTTTTTTTTATCGCAATTGAGAATTTATATCACGCAATTCAGATTTTTCCGCTATTGTGCGTTTATATTTGAATATTTGAGAGATAATCTCTTAACTGCAATTTAAAAAGTCAGAATTACTTTTATTATTTCCCACATCTCTTCTCATCAGCAGTGCATTTTACAGTCTAACATCTGTGCAGAAGAAGTGCATTATAACAAACACTTACTGCAAAGAAAATACATTGATCCATTTCCACTATAGGTGTAAATACCGTCTATCATGTTTGCTGTAGTGTACCTGTGTGAAGTATCTCTTGGCTCGGTCTCGGTTCTGCACGACTCCTCGGCCCAGGTACAGGCAGCGAGCGAAGTAAAACATGGCTATAGCGACGCCCTTCCTGACGAACTCCTGCACACAGCCCGTGTGTCTCGCGATGGCACTGATGTCCTCATATCCACACACTCTGACAACAACACACACTTATTACATGATCAATCTAACCAGTGTTTCAGTCTGGCTACGTTTACATGCAACCAAATAATCCATTAGTAATCGGATTGACGGATTTAAACAGCAGATTTATCCATTTCTGGTCATAATTTGGAGATAAAGAGCATATGAACCGTTGTGCCGCTGCTTATATTGATCACGCAGTAAAAATGGCCAAACCCAGTCGTCAGTGGATAAATCTGAAACAAGCACTGGTGGGATGTTGTCCTGCTCCAGTTCACAGTGAAAGGAGAATTATAGAATTACGAGACACTCATTTATAACACTTTATTTAAAGGTTGTATCAGTGATTTCAGGCCCAAAAACAAATGGGTACACCACCACTCAAAACCAAAACAAACAGTGTTTCAACCAATCACAGACAGGGGCGGGTGTTGTGAGGTTTTGAGGTCGTTCACGGCTGGACGCGAAGTCGGAGCAACACCCGCCCCTGTCTGTGATTGGTTGAACACTGTTTGTTTTGGTTTTGAGTGGTGGTGTACCCATTTGTTTTTGTGTGCAGATCTCAGAGCCTAGGCTGACCACAGAGATGCGGTTTTTGGACGGCATGATTATGGGGCGGGCAGCTAGCGGATCGTTAGGAAAGATTAGATGAATGTGAACATTTTATTTTTGGGCCTGAAATCACTGATACAACCTTTAAAAGAAGAACAGCGCATCACACGTAATTATGCTATTTCTACGTCATTGCGCATGCGCAGTCCTTTCAGTTTCGGTTTTTAATCCGATCAAGTGTTTACATGTTCTCTCGATCAGATTAGAAAAGGAATAAACCCCCCCTTTCATTCGGATCGAGCTCAATTGGATCGATTTGTAGGCTTTTCAGTCCGACTGAGCTGATAGTAATCGCATTTTTTGGTTGCATGTAAGTAAGCGTGCGTGTGTGTGTGTGTGTGTACCTCTCTCCCAGTGCTGCAGCTCTGGAGTAGAGTTTGCGCTGGTAGTAGCAGGCCGTCAGATGCCCTTGGGCGTAAACGTTCCCTCTCTCCGCCGAGTCCTTCAGGCAGAACAGAGCCGAGTCCGGGTCCCTCTGCACCCCGAGTCCGTACAGATACATGACTCCCAGAGCGCCCTGGGACTCCACGCTGCCGTTCCCACACGCCTCCGAGTGCCACGAGAACGCCTGACACACACACACACACACACGCACGCTCAGGTTTACTACATCTGAAAAATGATTTCAGAAACGAGTCTGAGAGATACGCTACTGTTCAAAAGTTTGGGGTCTGGAAAATGAAATTAAAGCGGCACTATGCAGGATTTCCGTTTTTGCCAAACAGTGACCCCTAGAGTCGCTGTGGAGTACTTGTATTTGTACTGTGGTAAACAGCACTCACGCAGAGATGTCTCTACACTCACGGCCTGATCCCCTCCCCCTGTACACCGGTACCTGTTCAGTAGGATGGACGCTGTAACGAGTGGGAATAAGGTGTAGCCCCTTTAAGAGCTGCGCTCGAGACGCCCACCATTCAACACGAAAATAGTCATATAACCATTGCAATAACTCTGAAGCTGTTCTGTTAAGCTAAAAAAAACTGCATAGTGCTGCTTTAATACTTTTATTTCACGAGGATGCATTAAATTAATCAAAAGTTACAGTAAAGTAGCAGTACAGTACAGAAAACTTTCTATTCATTAAAGAATTATGAAAAATAAAAGGTTTCCACTAAAATATGAAGTATATGAAGCTGTTTTCAACATTGATAATCATAAATGTTTCTTGAGCATCAAATCATCATATTATCCTGATTTCTGTAGGATCATGTGACACTGAAGGGACGAGTGTGTGCTGTGTGTGTCTGCAGACGGGGGACGAGTGTGTGCTGTCAGGACCTTCGTGAGGTCGAGTGTGTGTTGTCAGGACCTTCGTGAGGTCGAGTGTGTGTTGTCAGGACCTTCGTGCGGTCGAGTGTGTGCTGTCAGGACCTTCGTGAGGTCGAGTGTGTGTTGTCAGGACCTTCGTGAGGTCGAGTGTGTGCTGTCAGGACCTTCGTGAGGTCGAGTGTGTGCTGTCAGGACCTTCGTGCGGTCGAGTGTGTGCTGTCAGGACCTTCGTGAGGTCGAGTGTGTGCTGTCAGGACCTTCGTGAGGTCGAGTGTGTGTTGTCAGGACCTTCGTGCGGTCGAGTGTGTGCTGTCAGGACCTTCGTGAGGTCGAGTGTGTGTTGTCAGGACCTTCGTGCGGTCGAGTGTGTGCTGTCAGGACCTTCGTGAGGTCGAGTGTGTGCTGTCAGGACCTTCGTGAGGTCGAGTGTGTGCTGTCAGGACCTTCGTGCGGTCGAGTGTGTGTTGTCAGGACCTTCGTGAGGTCGAGTGTGTGTTGTCAGGACCTTCGTGAGGTCGAGTGTGTGCTGTCAGGACCTTCGTGAGGTCGAGTGTGTGTTGTCAGGACCTTCGTGAGGTCGAGTGTGTGTTGTCAGGACCTTCGTGAGGTCGAGTGTGTGCTGTCAGGACCTTCGTGAGGTCGAGTGTGTGCTGTCAGGACCTTCGTGAGGTCGAGTGTGTGCTGTCAGGACCTTCGTGAGGTCGAGTGTGTGCTGTCAGGACCTTCGTGAGGTCGAGTGTGTGCTGTCAGGACCTTCGTGAGGTCGAGTGTGTGTTGTCAGGACCTTCGTGAGGTCGAGTGTGTGCTGTCAGGACCTTCGTGAGGTCGAGTGTGTGCTGTCAGGACCTTCGTGAGGTCGAGTGTGTGCTGTCAGGACCTTCGTGAGGTCGAGTGTGTGCTGTCAGGACCTTCGTGAGGTCGAGTGTGTGCTGTCAGGACCTTCGTGAGGTCGAGTGTGTGCTGTCAGGACCTTCGTGAGGTCGAGTGTGTGCTGTCAGGACCTTCGTGAGGTCGAGTGTGTGCTGTGTGTGTCTGCAGACGGGGGGACGAGTGTGTGCTGTCAGGACCTTCGTGAGGTCGAGTGTGTGCTGTCAGGACCTTCGTGAGGTCGAGTGTGTGCTGTCAGGACCTTCGTGAGGTCGAGTGTGTGCTGTGTGTGTCTGCAGACGGGGGGACGAGTGTGTGCTGTCAGGACCTTCGTGAGGTCGAGTGTGTGTTGTCAGGACCTTCGTGAGGTCGAGTGTGTGCTGTCAGGACCTTCGTGAGGTCGAGTGTGTGCTGTCAGGACCTTCGTGAGGTCGAGTGTGTGCTGTCAGGACCTTCGTGAGGTCGAGTGTGTGCTGTCAGGACCTTCGTGAGGTCGAGTGTGTGCTGTCAGGACCTTCGTGAGGTCGAGTGTGTGCTGTCAGGACCTTCGTGAGGTCGAGTGTGTGCTGTCAGGACCTTCGTGAGGTCGAGTGTGTGCTGTCAGGACCTTCGTGAGGTCGAGTGTGTGCTGTGTGTGTCTGCAGACGGGGGGACGAGTGTGTGCTGTCAGGACCTTCGTGAGGTCGAGTGTGTGCTGTCAGGACCTTCGTGAGGTCGAGTGTGTGCTGTCAGGACCTTCGTGAGGTCGAGTGTGTGCTGTCAGGACCTTCGTGAGGTCGAGTGTGTGTTGTCAGGACCTTCGTGAGGTCGAGTGTGTGTTGTCAGGACCTTCGTGAGGTCGAGTGTGTGCTGTCAGGACCTTCGTGAGGTCGAGTGTGTGTTGTCAGGACCTTCGTGAGGTCGAGTGTGTGTTGTCAGGACCTTCGTGAGGTCGAGTGTGTGCTGTCAGGACCTTCGTGAGGTCGAGTGTGTGCTGTCAGGACCTTCGTGAGGTCGAGTGTGTGCTGTCAGGACCTTCGTGAGGTCGAGTGTGTGTTGTCAGGACCTTCGTGAGGTCGAGTGTGTGCTGTCAGGACCTTCGTGAGGTCGAGTGTGTGCTGTCAGGACCTTCGTGAGGTCGAGTGTGTGTTGTCAGGACCTTCGTGAGGTCGAGTGTGTGCTGTCAGGACCTTCGTGAGGTCGAGTGTGTGCTGTCAGGACCTTCGTGAGGTCGAGTGTGTGCTGTCAGGACCTTCGTGAGGTCGAGTGTGTGCTGTCAGGACCTTCGTGAGGTCGAGTGTGTGCTGTCAGGACCTTCGTGAGGTCGAGTGTGTGCTGTCAGGACCTTCGTGAGGTCGAGTGTGTGCTGTCAGGACCTTCGTGAGGTCGAGTGTGTGCTGTCAGGACCTTCGTGAGGTCGAGTGTGTGCTGTCAGGACCTTCGTGAGGTCGAGTGTGTGTTGTCAGGACCTTCGTGAGGTCGAGTGTGTGCTGTCAGGACCTTCGTGAGGTCGAGTGTGTGTTGTCAGGACCTTCGTGAGGTCGAGTGTGTGCTGTCAGGACCTTCGTGAGGTCGAGTGTGTGTTGTCAGGACCTTCGTGAGGTCGAGTGTGTGTTGTCAGGACCTTCGTGAGGTCGAGTGTGTGCTGTCAGGACCTTCGTGAGGTCGAGTGTGTGTTGTCAGGACCTTCGTGAGGTCGAGTGTGTGCTGTCAGGACCTTCGTGAGGTCGAGTGTGTGCTGTCAGGACCTTCGTGAGGTCGAGTGTGTGTTGTCAGGACCTTCGTGAGGTCGAGTGTGTGCTGTCAGGACCTTCGTGAGGTCGAGTGTGTGCTGTCAGGACCTTCGTGAGGTCGAGTGTGTGCTGTCAGGACCTTCGTGAGGTCGAGTGTGTGCTGTCAGGACCTTCGTGAGGTCGAGTGTGTGTTGTCAGGACCTTCGTGAGGTCGAGTGTGTGCTGTCAGGACCTTCGTGAGGTCGAGTGTGTGTTGTCAGGACCTTCGTGAGGTCGAGTGTGTGCTGTCAGGACCTTCGTGAGGTCGAGTGTGTGTTGTCAGGACCTTCGTGAGGTCGAGTGTGTGTTGTCAGGACCTTCGTGAGGTCGAGTGTGTGCTGTCAGGACCTTCGTGAGGTCGAGTGTGTGTTGTCAGGACCTTCGTGAGGTCGAGTGTGTGCTGTCAGGACCTTCGTGAGGTCGAGTGTGTGCTGTCAGGACCTTCGTGAGGTCGAGTGTGTGTTGTCAGGACCTTCGTGAGGTCGAGTGTGTGCTGTCAGGACCTTCGTGAGGTCGAGTGTGTGTTGTCAGGACCTTCGTGAGGTCGAGTGTGTGTTGTCAGGACCTTCGTGAGGTCGAGTGTGTGCTGTCAGGACCTTCGTGAGGTCGAGTGTGTGTTGTCAGGACCTTCGTGAGGTCGAGTGTGTGCTGTCAGGACCTTCGTGAGGTCGAGTGTGTGCTGTCAGGACCTTCGTGAGGTCGAGTGTGTGCTGTCAGGACCTTCGTGAGGTCGAGTGTGTGTTGTCAGGACCTTCGTGAGGTCGAGTGTGTGCTGTCAGGACCTTCGTGAGGTCGAGTGTGTGTTGTCAGGACCTTCGTGAGGTCGAGGGTCTCCGGCCTGCTGTAGAACATGCCGAGAGACGACTGCGCGTCCACACTAGCGTTCGGGTTCCCATCGTCAGCGGCCAGGAGCCAAAGCCTGCGGGAAACACACAGGGTCCCAAATCACACACTCCCTACTAGGGCTGTCACAATATATATCGCAATACAAAAATTCAACAATATGTATTGTGGATAGTTCACCCAAAATAAAAATTACTGTGAGAGAAAAAATGTAATGTCTACAGTACTACATTAAACTACTATGTATACAGGTGAATTATCGAAAAATTTGAATATCGTGGCAAAGTTCGTGTATTTCAGTAATTCAAATTAAAAGGTGAAACTAATATATTTAGTATATATAACTATATACATATGCATGATTATACTTTTCAGAGGGCCGACATTTCTGTATTTAAAATCCTTTTTTTATTGATTTCATGTAATATTCTAATTTTCTGAGATTTTGATTTTGGGGTTTTCATAAACTGTAAGCCATAATCATCAAAATTATAATTGTTGCACGATATTCTAATTTTTCGAGTTTCACCTTTATTGTTGAATATAATGTATAATAATTCAATGAATTTGTGTAAAAAGTGTCCGACATTATTGTAAATATATCTAGTCAGTGACAGAGTTCAAGCATATTCGTCTAGAATAATTCTGTATTTTCATCTTCAGAATTATGAATATTGTTATTCTGGTGTCTCTAATTGTCCTGTGCTTTGGGTTTCCAGCATCAAGTCCAAGAATATTCATTTACACACACAATGAAATATCATATTCAGCATTTTAATCAACAGTAAAATTTTGTTAACCTTTTATCATGTCTTCGTAATAATAAAAAGTTCCGCAATAATATAATATCGTGAGTTTAGTATCGTGATGTGTATTGAAATGTGTGTAAAAATACACAGTATATTCAATATTGTTTCATGTAGTACTGACACTAAAACTCTGTAAACTTGAATTTTTTCTCACACAGTCATTTTATTTTGGGTGACCTACACACAATACATATTGTCACTATCCACGATACATCCCAGCAAACACAGAACGTTCCCGATGGTTCCCATGTGGTTATTTTTTTGGGAACCAAACAAGAACGTTCTAGGAACGTTCCCTGTAGGTTATTTTTAGGTTATATTTTTACAACCTAAGGAAAACGTTCCGGGAACATTCCTCTAACCAAAAACTAACGTTCCCAGAACCTAAAATTGTTTGCTGGGACATTGCTTTCATGTGTGTACTGTGATATATTGTGACCATGCACAGATGTGTTGAGATTTGTGTTTTGTGATATTTTCTCACCGCTCTGCTTCAGCGCTGGACGCCTGGACCCCGTAACCCTCCAGATACGCCCGGCCCAGGTTATACAGCGCCGCGTGTCTGACAGGGCAATCCCACAATGCAACTCTTCTCATCAACTCCATTGCTTTGCCCTGTTAAAGTTGGTGGTTTTCATATGGACAGTGAGACTTTAATAGAGTTTTCCGGAAGTCTTTTTTTCCATAAATTTTGCCCATAGAAATTTTAAAATATAAGCCGTGAACCAAGCCAATCAGCTGTGAGGAGTATCACAACACTACAAACTTTGGTTTGAAGCAAAAACAAATATGAAAATCAGACAAAAATACAAGACTGTGTGCTTAAGGACCTCAGTGAGGGAAAGGACCACAATCCCATGAAGCATTGCAAAGGACACAAATTAAAAAACGGGCGAAATATAAAACTACTCTTTTAAAATGCTGATTATATATAAAAACAATATATTTTTTTAAGGTCATTGCAAAATATGCATATATACAAACATTTCAGTATTTTGAGTGTAGAGAGATTGACTCATTTATGCGTTTTGCTTGTCTCGACTCTGATTGGTGGAATTTTCTGAACAGCATCATGGGTAATGTAGTTTATCAACACAAATTTAGCTGTTAAACGCGATTATTTTATAAATAAGTTTAAATAATACGGGTTTACGGTTTCAACAGGAGCAAATACCATCGATTAACATCCCCGTAGCTCACAGTTGGGCTGTCTTTAAAGGTTGATGAGTTATCATTCAAAATCAGTTTTCATATGGAGAAAATATAAAGTTTGAACTTCCGACTGTTACGCTCCAATTTGAGTTGCTTTTGCAGGAGTTTGTAAATTTGTAACATACAAAAAGCCTATTATTACTGTGGATCTGAGAGATATCATGAATAAGAAGGTCCTCACAAGGTCTTCTTTGGTTCCAAGGCCATCGTAATACATGACAGCCAGCTGATACAGGGCTCGGGGGTCTTCATCTTTAATGCCGTCGAAGAGGATCTCTGCTTCTGTGTAGCGGCCCTGAAGAACAAACACCAGGAGTCACGATTCATCGATCACATCCCCACATCATTCTGGCTTTGCATAACCTATAGAAACAGTGTGAGAGACTCTAGGCATCATCACCTCCTCATAGTGAAACTGTCCCAGGAGGAAGGCGGCTCGAGGATCTCCACTCTCTGCTTTCTCTTTCAGCAGAACCACGGTCTTCTCCACTGACTCAGCACTGATCTCTGCTCAAATCAAACAATCAATATATCATCTACTGTGTGTGTGTGTTTATGTGATTTATGAGGACACAAATGTGTAAAATGACGTGTATTACAACTTAAACGTGGTTTATGAGGACATTGCATGAGTCCTCGTAATTCAAATAGCTTAAAAAAACATAAAAAACAATGTTTTATTAAAAATGTAAAAATGCTGAATGTTTCCTGTGATGGGCAGGTTTAGGGATAGGGGCAGTGTGTGTGTGTGTGTGTGTTTGTGTGTGTAAGGGGAGAGAATATACAGTTTGTACAGTATAAAAACCATTACGCCTATGGAGAGTCCTCATAATGCAGTTGCACCAACATGTGTGTGTGTGTGTGTTTGTGTGTATATATAGCCCACATAAAGGATCATGTGACACTGAAGACTGGAGTAATGATGCTGAAAATTCAGCTTTGATCACAGGGATAAATTACATTTTAAAATATATTAAAATAGAAAACACAGTTATTCTAAATTCTCATAATATTTAACAATATTACAGTTTTTTTTAATCAAATAAATGCAGCCTTGGTGAGCAGAAGAGACATTTTTTAAAAACATTAAAAAATCTTGCCGATCCAAAACTTTTGACTGGTATAAATCATAGACTGTAAGGTATAAATACACATCTCCGATCACGTGTTTGACTCACCTGGTTGCATTAACGTTATCTCTTCTTTAATATTATAATTCTCGGTTATTGCCTTGAGAAACTTCGACTTTGTGATTTTCTCCATTTCCCCCGACAGAACCACTAAATCACTGCTTAAAAACAAACTCTACTTTCACCATCAGCAGAACTGTAAGAAAATAACGCGTAGATTATTTTCTTTCTCTATACATTTCCTAACGGATAAAACGCGTGTTTGATAGTGGCGAAAGTAAATAAACAACATTACAAACAAATGTTACCATGACAGCCACTGATGACCTCACATTGTGACTTTTCATTGAATTTATCGTAGTTATTTATATAATTTAATAAATTATATAATTGTGTTTCAACAATTTCGTGTTTATTGAAATCTTATTTATCTCCTTGTCGTTTAATTTGTTAAAATGTACAAATAAAATAAAATAATAACTGTCTATTTACAACGGTTCTTGTTTTTATTTAGTAAGAGACATGTTTTATTTTTTATATAGTTTTATAATATAAATTATAATACACTTTTAGATATTTTAGAACGTTATATTATGTAATGTAAATGTAAAGAGTTTTAGCTCTGATTACAAAATAAGAGTCCGCAGAAACGTTGAAAAATGTGAGAAAAGATCCTTGTGGGTTGCCGTAGTTCCTCACTGCACAACACGGAAATGAGAATTTTAAAACACTAATCCGGGAGAGTCTTCATTAATCGTATGGATTTAGTGTCGTTTCTCTTCAAAATGCTGTTATGTTACGTTTAGTTAGAAATAAGGCAGGCGACAGTGTTTGTGTTGTCTTATGTGTAGAAGTGATATTGATGTATTAATCTTCATCATGAAGCTGAGCTCATCAGTATTTGCTTTATTGTGTCTCATATTTGAGATTTTGTCAATTGCTCTTTTCCTGAGAGGATTCTTCCCTGTTCCTGTCAAATCCTCCTTTTCAGCCAAGAGCAAACTGACTGACTTTCCTGCAGAGCCACACACAGGTACACACACACACACACACACACACACACACACACACACACACACACACACACACACACACACACACACACACACACACACACACACTTATATATATATATAATTTATAGTTGTTATTTTTAGAATTTATTATATATAATAAATATAATGGTGTGTGTTTTTATATGTATTTATAATAAATGTATTAAGTTATATAAGTTAGTTAACTATTTATAATTGAATTCATAGTTCTATTTAGACTCTTTAGATGCTCATTATTCTTCAGTGTGTTGAGCACACACATCTACAGCTGAACAGTCAAGTCTCTTTTGTTTCAAAGCAGCTTTACAGAGATAACAGGAAAATAATGTGTGTGTGTGTGTGTTCCAGGAGACGGTGTGAACTCGTCTCGATCCCCGGCTCCTCTGTTCAGTCGTGTGGTGTTGCTCCTGATCGACGCTCTCAGACAGGACTTCGTGTTCGGCCCTGACGGGCTCCGGTTCATGCCGTACACCAGACATGTGCTGGAGAGAGGCTCTTCTCACAGCTTCACTGCCAAAGCCAGACCGCCCACCGTCACCATGCCCAGGATCAAGGTCAGACACACACACACACACACACACTCACTCTTATAATAATGGGTTTTGCCTGTTTTATTGTCAATAGCTGTGACTTTGTTTAGGCACAACTGATGTTTATTGATGACTGATGTACTGTATCTCAATGAAATGGAAGAATGTGAAAGATGCTGCTGATTGACGTCAGTCTGGTCCGTAATGCTTATTCAACCAAGAATCATTGATCCATTGTGTAATATGTTTGTTTTTTATTTAATCAGGGCAAGTCACTTAAGAACAAGTTCTTATTTTCAACAACAGCCTGACATGGCTCCTGAAGGATAAACTAACATAACACACACACACACACACACACACACACACACACACACACACACACACAGTTAGATGAGATGTTAAAGTTGCATCACTGATAATAATACAGTAGTTTATATTTCAGAATGTATAATTATGCATATGCTAAACATTAAATCAGCTTCAGCTCTTCTCGAAGCTAATATGCCCATGTTTTCCAGCATGAATCTCATCATCATTTTATTTGATATTTAATTAAAGGCAGAATAAAAAAAAAATGTTAATAATAATAACAATAATTCATATTTAAAAGTAATATTTGATATTTCTTTTTGTGCTACAGATTTTAATTTAATGCATATTCTACAAATTATTTTAAAACAATATAAATAATAAATAGAGTTAAAAACAACAGTTGCATGCAGAATGTGGAACATTTGTAATTACACTTCCCGGAGTGTCCAGCAGGTGGAAATCCTGATCTATCAGAGATCATGTATCCGCTGATCAACGCTTGATCACTAGAAGAAAGAGTTTATTAAAGTGTAACCAGAGAGTGTATAATAAGGGGAGAACTTCCATTCCCAGTAATGTCCGGCTTCTGAACTGGTTGCAGTTCCACACTGGTTCCACATGAGGGCGCTCACAGGACGAGTGCAGAATGAATGGAGGTCTATGGAGATATACCCCTCAATCCACTTTTCTCAGGATATAATTTTTTGTCTAGTAATTTTGAATGTTGTATTCGAAAGGAGATGAAAAGAAATTCCACATTGCTGGGTGTTAGATTTTTAGAGTCACTTATTTGCTTTAAAAAGTCTTTTAAAATGTCAATGACGTTTTCAATATAACAGAGTTCACTGTAAAGCTTTATTTATTGTGAAGATCATTTCATTATGGTTGTTGTGCTGGAGTTTATTCTCAAGTATTGTGTCTCTTAATGGGTAAAACTATAGTACCGTCTTCAGCTGGTCAGCTTGAGATCCTTAAACTAAACTGGTTATTTCTGAAGCCTATAGTGAGTGTTTTATGATCCGCAGGAGAACCGTATTCATCCGCACAGAGCCCAAGCACAACCACAGCAATGTTCTTCCCCAAAACACATGCACTTTCGTTTTTTTACCACTAGAGGGCCGAAAGTTACATTGTGCAGTTTGTATGAATCCTGACATTTGAAAATTGTTTTATATAGCAAAAATGATTATATGTAAAAGAAATAAGTCAAATACACATTTTCAATGTCTTTGTGTATAAACTAGGGCTGTCAAATGATTAATCGTGATATAAATACAAAATAATTTTACACAGTGCACCCACATATATTATGTAAAAAAAACATTTATTTTGGATGTGATTAATCGTGATTAATCATTTGACAGCCCTAGTATAAACTTGAAAAATGAAAGCATAGTGCACCTTTAACATCTTATAAATGCAGCATTTCCTTTAAAACAATGTACTGGGACATCTTTATTTGAACCCTATTTGTGTACAGTGCCAGAGGGAGTATATTTAGAAAGCATGAGACTCCGTGTTTGTTACAGCAGCTCTTCATCCTTCATCGGCTCGTTCAGCGTCTTCCTCTGCTGAGATGGACGTCTCACTCCAGACTCAGTTTTGTCTGTTCTACGTGTGTTTTCTTCCCTGGACCCGTTCAGTTTAACAAGGGATGTGTGTAGACCCTTCCCTTTACCTCTGCACTGATAAAACGATGTCAAAATAACATCAAATGTTCACATGGCTATGCGGAATCGAGAAATAATTCGGTATTATGAATTTTCAAGACCAGACATATAATTTGTCGCGTTCAATTTAAAGAAAGACACGACGGCACACATATATTCAAACGCGTGTACCTATAGACTAAACACGTAATACGCACATGTTTCACAGGTTAGCGGTTTTGAGGTTTGTGCAGAGATAACCTTTTTTCTTACACTTGTTTCAAGGTTTGCGCTCTCGAGCCTCAGACACTGTTGTGTGCGAGTAAACGGATCCGAGCGCATTAAAAGTTTTCTGTAGAGCGGTGTGTGTTAGCGTCCTCAACGTTAATAACTAATGATCTTTACAATGGAAGTGAATCAATCAAAACTAACTTTATCTGGACAATACCTTTATTCTAGATCTGCTGTAAAGCCAAAACAATCTCTGTGACTGTAATCTCCTGTTATCACTGAAAAGCTGCTGTGAAACGCTCTATATAGTAGTTAAAAGCGCCGTATAAATGTTTTCAGATCACAGTTTTCAGACAAATGTGTGTTTTACTTCTGATCACTTTTATTTGGATTGCCATTAAATTTGCTTCTGTTCTTTTAGCATGATTCCACTTACAGATATTACCGTCTGGACGAACACGAACACGTCACAATATTCCTCATTATAATAATTCATCCGCAGAATAAAGGGGCGGGGCCTGGTTGAGTTAGTTAGTAGTGTGTTAAACTGGTGGTTATGGTAAGGGGCGGGACATTTCCCAAACACACTCGAAGCGCTCGACCAATCACAACACACTGATCCAGCCGACCAATCAGAGCACAGTGTGCTTTTCAGAAGGAGGGGCTTCATAGAGACAGGAAGTAAACAGAGCGTTACTGACAGACTGGGAAGAGAGGAGCCGCAACAATGGAGAATATGAGGAGAATAATCAACATTACAGCAGGAAAACCTGTTCTAGTAGAGCCTGAAACACATCAAGACTCCACATCGTGATAACGCCCTAAATCAAACAATATGATTGCATTTAAACAGTTAAAATGCTCAACATGATGTTCTTCATTGCAGTGTGTGTGTGTGTGTGAGACACTTCAGTAAGTTCATGTGCTGAAAGGAAACGGGCAAAGTGGCCCAGCGTCGTCTCTGGTTGCCGTAGAGACGCTCTTGCCATTGATTCTCAGTTATTGTCAGAGCTGATGATGTCATAACCGAGAGCGTGAGACCCTGGCGAATGGGGCTGTCAATCAAACGTCTGGGTCACAGTGTTACAGTTTTTCTCTTCTGTGACGCTTTTCAGCGACTTTAGGCCTGAAATGTACTTTATTAAATGTGTTCTGAGTGCATAATTTCCAAGAATTCCACAGAGACTTTGAAATATAGATGCTTCATGTTAAAATAAGTGGTATTGATATCAGAGAGTGACAGTGCTTTTAGGATCATTTTAAGGACAGCTAGCTGTAAAAAAGGACGCTGTGGGGTTTTAGGAAGTAGATCAAGTCTTTTTTATTACTTCACAACTTTTGACTAACAGCTCTTGCTGTGTTTAAGTGCATGTGCTGCTTTTAGGGGATTGTTGTGGCGGTTATAAATACAAAGTTTCCCAAATAACTACTGGAACAGTTTACATAATGTCAATTTTGATTTCCTCAACCTCAGGCTCTTTCAAAACATGTATTACTCTTTTATTTTTTTAGTATTTATAATTTTTTATAATAATTAGCTTTTATTTTTATAGAAAAAGTTTGCATGTTATTTTTTAGTTTTAGGAATTTTGCTTTGTGATTTTTAGTAGTTTTTTAATATTTCTATTTAGCTTTAATGTTTTTTTCTCTTCGGTTTTAGTTATTTTTCTGTTTTCTGTGTTCTTTTTTTAAATAACAAAATTATTTTGCATCATCGATTTAGGTTTAGTTAACTATAACAACACTTTCCTGAAAGATTTGATAGCCAACTATGGTCGTTACTACTATAGTTCAATGATTTGGCACTTCCTGAAACCATCGTTCCAACGAACATTCGCAAACATCGCAAATTTGTGTGGTTGGAAGAACTACAGATCTCGACCCGTGTGTTAGAAGCTGAGTTTCTTCTTATAATGAGTGTTGAATGTTCAATTATATTCAGGGAAGCTCACGGCTAAAGTAGTTCCAGCAGGTTTTGACCGCATTAGTTTCATATCACTTCGCCAAATGATTTCTGTTACTTCACAGGTCTTTACAGCCGACAACAGTAAAATAACCAAAACCCACAACAACACTGACCCAACAAGTAAATATAGTAAACAATAGGATTAAAACGACAAATTAGTTCTGTTTTTAACACAAAATTAGGCTTTATTATGTACAGAAAGCACATACTCTCTTTCTCCTGTTCAAACACACACACACACACACACACACACACAACACACACACACACGTTGGTGCAACTACATTATGAGGACTCTCCATAGGCGTAATGGTTTTTATACTGTACAAACTGTATATTCTCTTACACTTTCTGCACTTTTACATTTTTAATAAAACATTGTACATTGTTTTTATTGTTTTTTAAGCTATTTGAATTACGAGGACTCATGAAATGTCCTCATAAACCACCCATAAGTTGTAATACCAGTGTAATACACATGTCATTATACAAATTTGTGTCCTCATAAATCACATAAACAGGCACACACACACACTCACACACACTCTCGCGTGTTTTCTGTGCAGATCTGACAATATAATCCGTAAAATAGTTTAGCAACTTACAAGCTACATGACATTTCTCATTAGCGAGTGAATAACGCCGCTGTTCTTGAAGCAGATAAACGTACAGTTTCACTATTAGAGACACTTCTGCAGAATACTGAGAGATGCACAGACTCAGTTAATTCACACACACTTAATCTCTCTCTCTCTCTCTCTCTCTCTCGCTCTCTTTCTCTCACACACTCTCTCTCCTCTCTCTCACACACTCTCTCTCTCACTCTCTCACACACTCTCTCTCTCTCAATCACTCACACACACTCTCTCTCTCTCTCTCTCTCTCTCTCTCTCTCTCTCTCTCTCTCTCTCTCTCTCACACTCTCTCTCTTTCTCTCACTCACACTCAAATTCAAATTCAAATGAGCTTTATTGGCATGACTTGTACAGTATTGCCAAAGCATTGGCCATTACATAGGCAATGAACAAATAATCAATAAAATGAATCAATAAACAAATGCATGAATACATTTATATATAAAAAAAAAACACACACACACTTTTGAACCAACATTCAGACTTCAGTTTTGTCCATTGGCTGACTCTCGTAGTTTGTGGCAGGCTGTTACATACTTTGCTGCTGTTGTGATTGAGCTGGAGTTTTCTCCCAGAATATGATTTAGTTTATCTGAATTTGGTAATGCCATAAAGTTTGGTTCTAGTTGTTGGAATCTAGAGAAATAGTCTGATCTAATGCTGTGATAGTGATCACAATGTATGAGGAAATGTTCTTCTGTCTCCACCTCTCCCTGAGAGCACAGAGAACACAGTCTCACACTCTCTCTCTCTGTCTGTCTGACTCACTCTCTCACACTCTCTCTCTCTCACACTCTCTCTCTCTCTCTCTCCTCTCTCTCACACTCACACTCTCTCTCTCTCACACTCTCTCTCTCTCACACTCTCACACTCTCACACTCTCTCTCACACTCTCACACTCTCTCTCTCTCTCTCTCTCTCTCTCACACTCTCTCTCTCACACTCTCACACTCTCTCTCTCTCTCTCTCTCTCTCTCTCACACTCTCTCTCTCTCTCCTCTCTCTCACACTCTCTCTCCTCTCTCTCACACACTCTCTCTCACACTCTCTCTCTCTCACTCTCTCTCTCACTCACTCTCTCACTCACTCTCTCACACACACTCTCTCTCTCTCTCCTCTCTCTCTCTCTCTCTCTCTAATTACTGCATTGCTCTGCTATAAATGGCTCAAGCCTCCACGACTAGCTCTAAACAAAATTAAGTTTTGGTATTAACAACCTAGGCGTGGGATGAGATGCGTAAGAAATAAGTCCTACACACAAGAGGAAAACCTACACACAAAACCTGTCAAATGTTGGAATAACCTTGAAAAACCTGACAAAACCTTGAAATACTTATTAAATGACATGTAGTTCAGTAGATCTGCTCTTGGGCACAATAAGCAAGCTAACATAACTTCTATAGCTTTTATTGTGTTTAAATATATATGCATAGTTCATACTGTAAAACATTTTTTTTAAAGCGGAATATATGAGGGAACCGGCGATGAATCATACATCATCAAATAAAGCAAAATGACATGGAACAAAAACAGTGAATCAGTCATTAGATGCCACGTTCGTTACAGCAGCATCTCTGAGATCTGGAAGAAATTAATTTGCAGAAGTTATTACTCGACCATGTTACTATACGCCTTCAGGAAACAGTCGAGACTAGGTTAGTTTCTCCAACGATGCGTTGTTCGTACTAGTTAGTTATACGATATACGATATATACGAGATATACGATATATACGTTCGTACGATAGTTAATCAGCAAATTTACGGGAAAATCACCCCACGTCACAAGATTTATGGAAAATACAATCCAATGACTTTAATGAAAGCGAATCAAGCTCCAAAGTGACAAAGAAAGCACCATAACAGTGGCATAACAATACAATTTTGACAGCCGAAACACAGTTTTAGAAGCTCAAAAAACTCCATTGATCTAACAGTCTGTAATAATATTTTCGCATTTTTGTCATATTTCCATAAAATGCTCCATACAAAGTCTGCTGGAATCCTGAGATTGTGTGTGTTTGTCGCTCTCCTAAAAAGATGCCGTTTTCCTTCTGATGGTCAGGCACCTTTACATCCTCCTCAGTTCCTGTGAAAGTTTTCTGAAAGCTTTTGTTTCTGTAAAGTCTTGTTATTTCCCGCAGCACGGATGAGCGCTCTCTCTCTCCGCTCGCGGTGTCTTAATGCCTGTCCTACTTTTCACGTCTCCAATCATCAGGATTGACACATTAAAAGGTGGGATGTGTTTCCAAACTGCAAATCGGCCCGTCTGGAGGCGGAATTCATAAAGTCAGCGTCACAGAAAGAGCGTTAAACGAAAGAGACAAACTCTGAGAGTTGGAGAAGAGAAAGAGCGAGGGAAATGTTTGCCTTGGGGTGTTTAAAGCAGAAGATGCTGAGATAGCGCACATGGTGTGTGTACTGTTGTTTCTGGGGCTCATTTGTCTTTAAGAATCATTTCAAGGTGTTTAGCATCACTATTAAAGTTGATCTATTTTTGTCTTTTGTGCATTTGAAAAAAAAAGTTTGCAATTGGAAAACCACACTTTTTTTTTTTGATTTTTTTTTTTTGATTGAGCCTCAAAATGGTTTGAAAACCTTTTTCTTTTGTGTTTGCCTGAGAAACCTTAAAAATGCAAATAATTCTTGTTTCAGTCGTTTAACCTCATGTTTCTATTGGTCTGTTTCCACAGCACTTGTTCTTTTCTACGGTGTGGAAGAGCAAAAAAGCAGAAAAACTCTGACACACTTTCAAGAAAGTTTTTCAAGCGGTTTCAAACTCAAGCAGAACTTTTGAGACTCAATCCCCGAAAAAAATGCGTTTTAAGGTAAAAAATAAGTGGTGGTTTTGACTGCAAAACTTTTTGGATGCACTGTAAAGACACAAATAATATATGTGTGTATATATATTTGTATTTCAGTTTTAGTTTTAATCATTTAAGTTCTTCAAATTAAACTTACTTTCAGTTAATTTCCAAGGCAACATTTCTAATTGTTAAAGGTTTAAGTTTTTCATCTGTTATTTAAATATAGTTTCAGCTTTTTTTTTCCCTCCAAATAATGATTTTTAATCATTTTAGTTTGGAGTTTTTTTTAACTATAGCAATGCTGATCTCAACATATTTTAAGAATCAAATTCAATTTGGCACAGTAAAAACAAATATAACTTAATTTTATAACAGATCTGACTTGTTCAATTCTATCATCCATCACACAAACATTTTAATTGAATTGTGAAATCTTGTATTTCTCTCCGGTTTCGTTCTCATCTTGTGTGTTTGTGGAAATGTACATGATATGAGAGAGTTTTCTTTGTGTGCATATTATTAGCATATATATGTGTTACTTTAGGCTTGATATATTCTTATTAGAGCCTTTATGATGGGTTGCTTCTCAGATGGTTGTTCCTGCATGAACATTATTGATTGAGATCATAATAACTGCAGTGTTTCAGATCAGGCTGATTATATTCTGTGGTCATATTGAGCTGTTATGAGTTTAGTGAACGTCTCGTCAGATAATACACCTGTTTGATTGATTGTTAACCTCTGGGATGTTGAAAACATTACATTTAGACTAGTGTTTTGCATTTTTGTAAAGAAAATATGAATGATGCATGCTTGTGTAAGCTTGTGTAAGCCACTGCCATGTTGCTAAAGTGTAAAAAATAGTTAAATCGCTTTGTATGTTTACAATGTAAACATGAAAGAGAAGTTGTGCTCGTCTGTTCTTCACTATTGTGTCGTATATCCGAATGAAACGCTTCTGGAACAAGAACAAATGTGGGTGGGGCTTGATTAGTTCAGTGTGGATTTGATTGGATGGTTGTGGTTTGCTATTGGCTGATCTCATGTGAGTGACAGGTTATAGCCCCGCCCACATCATCAGAGAAGAGAAGAGATGCTGCGAGAGGAACTTATTCTCATTCAAGATTATTAAAACAATAATGATGTGCACCGATAAATCATCTTAAATAAATATTGCAATATTCAAGCGCCAACCTTCCGGTCTCTCTTGATCCAACACTGAAGTGACTTAAACTGCAGTTCATCCACTGGCCACTAGAGACCGGCTGCAGAAGAGAGTCAATCCCATAAACCCCCATGTTAAAATGCCCAACTTTATAGCAGAAAGAAACATGTTTACAGTCTGGTGCAAAGAGTGGTTTTGGTCTATAAAGCTAATTTTGCCCTTCATGACGACAGTGAGGGGGGGGAATTTTTTATAACTCATCCGTTTAAATTATATTAAGCCTTAAAGTTGTGCATATTTAAGGGCGTGGCCACTTGAGTGACAGGTGGATAGCCGCTGATGTCACTACTAGCCGTTTGTCTGTTAGCGTCACGTCAGCTCAGCTAATCCGCCTCGTTCACATTTACGTTAATCCGGGAGTGACGCTGCCAAGATGGAGACGGCCGGCTCCGCCCACTTTGGGCTTCAAAAACACACGGGTGACGTCACACACACTACGTCCATGGTTTATACAGTCTATGGCAATATTCCATTAAAAAAGCAAAACCAATAATTGGCAGTTTTGATGTCGTGTTTTTTTTTATAAGTCTCAATTTAGCAGATGTGCTCGTGCTGATGAAACGGTATGGAGAAATTTTAGGGCTTTTTTCTGGCAGAAATGCTCTTCCGTTCAGCACAATCCCGCTGGCATCATCTCTGGCTGTGAAGGCTTCGAGGATCTGCAAGCATACAAATTTAAACCTTTCCCAGAGCCAGAATCTCTAATGCGGCATAAAACCACTGCAGAGGACAGCCAGAATCCTCTAATTGCTCATGTTTCACTACAAATGTGACAAGAGTAAAGCAATTAGCCTGTGATTTCTGAAAGCCCAGAGTCTGTGAGAGAAGGAGGATCGGTGCGGTCTGCCGGAGACACCGCTCACTACCGCTGATGAACCCTGTGCTGTTGGAGAATCTAAATATAATAATGTTTGTGAGTGTGTGTGTGTGTGTGTGTGTGTGTGAGTGAGTGTGTGTGAATGAGAGTGCGTGAGCTTGTGAGTGTGTGTGTGTGTGTGTGAATGAATGTGTGGTGTGAGTGTGTGTGTGTGTGAGCGTGTGTGTGTATGAGTGAGTGTGTATGTGAGTGTGGTGTGAGTGTGTGAGAGATAGTGAGTGAGCATGTGTGTGTAAGAGAGTGTGCATGTGGTGTGTTTGTAAGAGAGTGCGTGAGCTTGTGTGTGTGTGAGTGAGCGTGAGTGTGTGTGTGTGTGAGTGGTGCGTGTGTGTAAGAGAGTGTGCGTGTGTGAGTGTGAGTGAGTGTGTGGTGTGTGTGTGAGAGAGAGTGCGTGAGCTGGTGTGTGTGTGTGTGTGAGTGAGTGTGGTGTGTGTGTGTGTGAGAGAGAGTGCGTGAGCTTGTGTGAGTGAGTGGTGTGAGCATGTGTGTGAGTGCACGCGTGAGTGTGATGTAAGCGTGTGTGTGTGCGTGAGTGTGGTGTGTGTGAGAGAGTGCGTGAGCTGGTGTGAGTGAGTGTGGTGTGTGTGTGTGTGTGAGAGAGTGCGTGAGCTGGTGTGTGTGTGTGTGTGTGAGAGAGAGTGCGTGAGCTTGTGTGTGTGTGAGCGTGTGTGTGTGAGTGAGCGTGTGTGGTGTGTGTGTGTAAGAGAGTGTGCATGTGGTGTGTGTGTGAGAGAGTGCGTGAGCTTGTGTGTGTGTGAGTGAGCGTGTGTGTGTGTGAGTGAGCGTGTGTGAGTGGTGCGTGTGTGAGTGTGAGTGAGTGTGGTGTGTGAGTGTGTGAGAGATAGTGTGTGTGTGAGTGAGCGCGTGTGTGAGTGTGGTGTGTGTGTGTGTGTAAGAGAGTGTGCATGTGGTGTGTGTGTGTGTGTGTGTGTGTGTGTGAGAGAGAGTGCGTGAGCTTGTGTGTGTGTGTGAGTGAGCGTGTGTGAGTGTGGTGCGTGTGTGTAAGAGTGTGCATGTGGTGTGTGTGTGTGAGTGAGCGTGTATGTGAGTGTGGTGTGTGTGTGTGTGTGAGAGAGTGCGTGAGCTGGTGTGAGTGTGTGTGTGTGAGTGAGTGTGGTGTGTGTGTGAGAGAGAGAGTGCGTGAGCTTGTGTGAGTGCGTGTGTGAGTGAGTGGTGTGAGCATGTGTGTGAGTGCATGCATGAGTGTGGTGTAAGCGTGTGTGTGAGTGCGTGTGTGTGAGTGTGGTGGAGCGTGTGTGTGAGTGTTTGTCTGTATATATTTGGCAATTAGTATATTCATATACATATTCATGCCATTCACTCTGTATATGAACATTTCTGCTTTTTTGACTGATCAGTGTTCACTAACAGATAATTCACTACCATTCAAAAGTTTGGGGTCAGTAAGGTTATTATTTTTTATAAAGAAATTAATACTTTTATTCAGTAAGGACGCATTAAATTGATGAAAAGTGACATTTATAATGTAACAAAAAAATTCCATTTCAAATAACTTTCTATTCATTAAAGAATCTTGAAAATTAAATGTATCTCAGTTTCCACAAAAATATGAACAGTTTTCAACATTGCTAATAATCATAAATGTTTCTTGATCATCAGATCATCATATTATCCTGATTTCTGAAGGATCATGTGACACTGAAGACTGGAGTAATGATGATGAACATTCAGCTTTGATCACAGGAATAAACTACACTTTACTGTATATTCACATAGAAAACAGATGATTTACATTTATATTATTAATCATTGATTATTAATCAATATTTTTAATCAAATAAATGTGTTTTTGGTGAGCTGAAGAGACCTTTTTCAAAAACATTACTATTGTCTATATAGTACATCAAACTATTATGTTTCAAAAAAGCAATGAAATGGAGAGTGAGCGAGTGATGGAAACACCTGTATAATAATCTAATAAGACAGATATGGAGTGATGTTTATGATTACAGATTTTCCTGCTTATCTCTCTCTCTCTCTCTCTCTCTCTGTGTTAATTATCACGGAGAAACACGTTACGCTAGATGACAGTAATTGTGTTGTGTACACTAACAGACACGCAATCAATACCCTCATTATAATACAGCACAAACATGAGGGCGTGTGTGTGTGTGTGTGTGTGTGTGTGAGAAAGGTTTCATGTTGTGTTTTTCTCTGCGTGAAACTACAAAGAGTTTGTAAATTTGTGATTTCTGTTTCCCAGAATGGCTAATCAGGCATCTGGCCTATTTTAGCATGTCTGGTCATTTACATTCATATTTACGCTTTTATATAATCAGGCTGTATAAATATATGAGACATGAGCTGAGAAATAAAAAATAACAGGTTTTTCTTCTCCAAAATCATGTACATTTTTCCACCCATAAAGCTATATTTCTTGTGTGCCTCCTTTTATATGAGCTGTGAAAACTTTAATATCTATTGTTTTGAGACATAAACGGAGCAGTACATTTTTTATAGAGGCTATATATATTCTACATAGATCTTTTTTTATTTCTAATGGCTTACGTGAGCGCTCAAATGCATACGCAAATACTCTAAATGCATTGCAAATGTTTTGTCGTGTTGCACATATTAATGTATTTTATTCTCCATTGTTGCGGCTCCTCTCTTCCCAGTCTGTCAGTAACGCTCTGTTTACTTCCTGTCTCTATGAAGCCCCTCCTTCTGAAAAGCACACTGTGCTCTGATTGGTCGGCTGGATCAGTGTGTTGTGATTGGTCGAGCGCTTCGAGTGTGTTTGTGAAATGTCCCGCCCCTTACCATAACCACCAGTTTAACACACTACTAACTAACTCAACCAGGCCCCGCCCCTTTATTCTGCGCATGAATTATTATAATGAGGAATATTGTGACGTGTTCGTTCCCGGGAGAAACTCAAGACTACAATGGAGGCGTTTCAGGAGTTCAGAAACACTGATATAGAGAAGAACCCAGAGCTTTTTCATGTTTAAACAACAACATTTCACACTGAAGAGAGATGAGGATGTGATAGAACAGCTCGTCTTTAAACAGTGATGTTTGTGTTGTCTCGTCAGGCTCTGACCACCGGCAGCATCCCGGGCTTCATAGACGTGGTGATGAACCTGAACTCTCCGGCTCTGCTGGAGGATAACCTCATCTGGCAGGCCAAGAGCGCCGGCAAACGGATCATCTTCTACGGCGACGACACGTGGGTTCGACTCTTTCCCAAACACTTCATGGAGCACGACGGCACCACCTCGTTTTTCGTGTCCGACTACACCGAGGTGAGAGGAGCTGAACTCAAAGTGTGTGTCATGTAGCGTTGTGGTGCTCTTCTGACCGAAAAATAAATTTGTTGAATTTTTTTACTTCATTGGAATGGTACGAAACTTGATAAAGGTTTTGGCACTTGCTGTGTGAACACACAAAAATCATGAACATGATTTGAACAGTCACACTTTGTGCTCCTCGCGGTCAGAAATGACGAATTAGAAATGAATGGAGACGAGTTTCCTCTAGTGGAAGTGTTCGGTACTGCAGCCACACACAAACTCTTCCTGAAAGCTCATTTTTTTAGATATTAAGCTCAAATTAATATATCAAATTATAATATAATTATAATTATATAATATCAAATTAACACAATATTTTATATTTATTTTCAGTATTTTTGCACATTTTTCATAACAATAAATGTAAAATTCTGTAACTTTAAGTTCACTTTTAAAAAACTTTTTTCACTTCAGCAATCATCTGCCAAGTGTCGTCTTTGAAAAGAGATCAATCTTAAAGGTGCCGTAGGTGATTCATTTAATCAATACATTTTTTTAATTAATAAATTTGTGTTTTTAATCAATTCAATTAATTAGACATGCTTTTTGATTATTAAAATGTAACTAAACCATTAATATTTAATCAAGAATACTTAAAACAGAAAACAGAATTTGGTGAAAATAAAAACGTTAAAAAAACGTATTTCATAGGGCCCTAAAATTTTTATTTGTTATACTGTTAATGTTTTGAAATTTTATGTATATGTTTTATTGATTTCAGTCACATGCTTTTTGATTATTACAATTAATTTAACCATTAAAATAAAAAAAAATAAAAAAAAAGAATCCAGAAAAATTAAAACGAGAAAAAAGAAAAAAAACAGAATCCAGAAAAATTAAAACATAAAAAATGGGATTGCGAGAAAATAAACGGAATTTGGGGAAAAAAATCAAATGGATTTCATAGGGCCCTAGTATAGGGAATTTCACATGAAAGTTTTTATTTCTTATTTTTTCTCGCACTCTCTCAGATTTGAATCTCTCGGTCTCGTTCCCTCAGGTGGACAATAACGTGACCCGTCACCTGGACGGCACGCTGAAGCGGGACGACTGGGATATTCTGATCCTACATTACCTGGGTCTGGATCACATCGGGCACATCAGCGGACCCCACAGCTCCCTGATAGGACCCAAACTCACGGAGATGGACGACATCATCAAGAAGATTCACTCCTCGCTCATATCAAAGGTGTGTTTCAGCTTCTCTTCAACATCTCGGATCCGTCCGAAAGAGGCGGCGGCGGCTTCATGAGGCAGTCGGTTTGTGTTTCTCTAAACCTTCTTTTCTTAAAGGGATAGTTCACCCAAAAATTACAAATTAGCCCATGATTTACTCACCCTGAAGTCATCCTAGGTGTATATGACATTCTTCTTTCAGACGAATACAATCAGAGTTATATTAAAAAATGTCCTGACTCTTCCAGGCTTTATAATGGAGTGAATGGGTTTTTGTTTTTGGAAGTCTATAAAAGTGCATCTATCCATCATAAAAGTGCATCTGTCCATCATAAAAGTGCATCTATCCGTCATTAAAGTGCATCTGTCCATCATAAAAGTGCATCTGTCCATCATAAAAGTGCATCTATCCATCATAAAAGTGCATCTGTCCATCATAAAAGTGCATCTGTCCATCATAAAAGTGCATCTGTCCATCATAAAAGTGCATCTGTCCATCATAAAAGTGCATCTGTCCATCATAAAAGTGCATCTGTCCATCATAAAAGTGCATCTGTCCATCATAAAAGTGCATCTGTCCATCATAAAAGTGCATCTGTCCATCATAAAATTCAAAGTTGATCAACTAAAGTAACTACAGTAGCTTCTGGCAGACAGCTAAAAGTCAGCATGAAATATGAATATTTACAATAATTCTAAAATAACACTGGTTTCAACACTAGCGA
The DNA here is from genome assembly GCA_031834385.1 of Semotilus atromaculatus. Taxonomy (NCBI): domain Eukaryota; kingdom Metazoa; phylum Chordata; class Actinopteri; order Cypriniformes; family Leuciscidae; genus Semotilus; species Semotilus atromaculatus. Next base: position 390,815 of record JAULUF010000052.1, read on the forward strand.
ACCTCCACAGAAATCTCTCCGTCTATCTGTGCTTGTTATATTTTCTTAAACTAAAAAGTTCGGTTAGTTGTCTTTTTTTTGGTCCTATGAACAGATGATGTGAATCTTTGTGTGGATTGTACTGTATAAATAGGCCAAACGGTGTTGCGTTCACATTATAGATCTCATAGTTGCCATGGAAACACTCATATGAGAACTTAAAAACGGTCCAGACACATCCGTCACTCTCATTTCCAGTCATAAACGTTCAAAACTCAGGCCTAAAACATCATTGTGTCGACGGTGAATGTAACCTGTAGTTCACGCCAGCTCTCTTCAGGACGCTTGCTTTCTGCCAGCGACTCTGCTCTGGGTAATTGTGTAATTATACACATTTATCTGTGTGACATTCGCCCTGGCTGATCTGCAGAATTACTGTTAGCTCCTAGTTTGGCACAAGTTTCACAAGTTTGGGCTCTACTAGAACAGGTTTTCCTGCTGTAATGTTGATTATTTTCCTCATATTCTCCATTGTTGCGGCTCCTCTCTTCCCAGTCTGTCACTAGGCGCGTTTCCATTACAGATTTGCATTTTTTTACAGATACATAAGGTTTATGTATATCGCAGCCACCGCACTGGCCATTATTATTAATGGAAGGAGGTGTGTGTGTGTGTGTGTGTGTGTGTGTGATCGTGTGTGTTATCCAATCATTAATGTCCAGGAAAGCCTCTTATACTGTGAGCGGCTCATATGAGGAGTTTCTGGTGTTTCTCCTCATTTCTGTTTCTTTGAGGTTTAGAATCCAGTATTCCTGTAATTCTTTTGTCTTGTATGAGTTTAATAAAGAACTCTGTCTCGTATTCTGTCCACACACACCGAGTCATCTACGTCAGGTGACTGTAAATGTGCAAAAACTGTTTCCATTGCAGTTTTGCGAAATATTTCTTTTTCGAATTGCCTAAAAAACCCCTTTATGCGAGCGTAAAAACTTTATTGCGATAAATGGGAGTCGTTGCGAAATTGACGTGTTTCCATTGGGCGTATTTTCAATTCGCAATTTCAATTCGCGCAATTTGAAGGGTAATGGAAACGCGGCTACTAACGCTCTGTTTACTTCCTGTCTCTATGAAGCCCCTCCTCCTGAAAAGCACACTGTGCTCTGATTGGTCGGCTGGATCGGTGTGTCGTGATTGGTCGAGGGCTTCGAGTGTGTTTGTGAAATGTCCCGCCCCTTACCATAACCACCAGTTTAACACACTACTAACTAACTCAACCAGGCCCCGCCCCTTTATTCTGCGCATTAATTATTATAATGAGGAATATTGTGACGTGTTCGTTCCCGGAAGAATCTCAAGACTACAATGGAGGCGTTTCAGGAGTTCAGAAACACTGATATAGAGAAGAACCCAGAGCTTTTTCATGCTCAAACAACAACATTTCGCACTGAAGAAAGATGAAATGCACTCATCTTTTTTCCGTCACGAGGCCTAAGCACGACTCTAGATCGGTGACATCTGCATAACCAGCTGCGTCCTACTTTAGCCCTGCTGCCCGTTATAATATCTGCATGTGAAGTCTTATAATATCTGCATGTGAAATCTGTTTCCTCTGCAGGTGAGAGAGTTTAACTCCCTACAGGACCAGAGGAACACATCCAACCCTCATTAATCATCACACAGATCTTATACAGGTTATTCAGAGCGCTGCCTTAAGTAACAATGAGTTCTAGAACATGATAAAACGGCGCGTCAGGAACATCCACTGCAAGAATGACTTTCAGGAAATATCACTTTTACCTTGATCTTTTGGGATAAAAGACCTCAATGTACTATGAGGACATAAAAAGAGCATTTATAGGGAGTAATATGTACAAACCAAAAACTATTCAGACACCAGATATATATATATATATATATATATATATTTTTTTTTTTTACACTATAGTTCATTTATGAAAGTGAGGATAGCAAAATAAAGTAAAGTGACATATTATACCCAATAATTCTTCATACAGTGGATAACCAGTCAAATTTATACAAATTTTGGACCAAATCATTCAGACACTTTGAGCTGATTGCTTTTTCTGTAATTGCTAATGCACCTTTTACACACAGACTGAACAATATTAAACATTGCTTGGTCACTGGTTGAGCTAAACTGGTATAATCGTCAATTAAACAGCTGACAGATATTCAACATAATTCATGTGTGAGAGTCTAACAGAAGTACGGACAAAACCAGTGAAATATCACCTGAGTTCTGCTCATATTTTATTACCATTTTCTAAACTAGAGTGAATAAACTGTGATAATGTGAGAATTGTTGAAGATGTCTGAATAAATTTTGGTTTGACTGTGTACTACATTTGAATTTACTTCACAAGCGTTAAAAAAGTATGTTCTATATAGTATGAATGTAATCTTGACGTACTACTGTACATTCGCCATGATGTCATTATCATGTGACCTGCCAGAATCAGTTGCGTCGCTTCACTGGCATTCATAAATACTCTCCTGTGGCCTCATGGGATTGTAAAGTGTTTATCGTATGCACACTTCCGGAAGTAGTAGGTCATCTGGGTAAGTCACATACTGTTTTTCGCCTACTATATAGTATGGAAGTATATGAGTGAGTCATTGAATCATTCATTCTAAAGATTCGTTCAAAAACACTGATTCATCCAGTTATGAAACAAGTAGATGATAATTTTCACCTACCGTTTTTCGAATACTAGTGCTGCGTGTCAATTCGTATACTATCGGTCCCAAATAGAATTTGAAAATAGAATTAGTGTGTCCCAAATCATAGTATGTTTAAATGAAGTGTTTAAAAGATATCTGGATGGTTTACTAGTTCCGGTGAAAATCCGAAGTGCAGATTCATGCAACGGATAATATTGTCCACAACCCATTGCGCATTGGATGCATATTCAATTAAAACTTGTAAAATTGTAAAAAAAAATAATAAATAATAATAATACAAACATGGCGGAAATGCGAGATTAGTAGAGATGGTAACACTTTCTTTGAAGGGGTGTGCATAATACTGACATGACACTGTCATAAACATGACATAACACCTGTCATGAACATGAAGGAGTCTTTATGAATGTTTATGACTGTTGTCATTAAGTGTCATTCGGTAAATTATGACACTTTTAATGCAAAGTTGACATTGTTAAAAATGTCTTTGTTATGACAACTTGACATTACCCAAGACAAAAATATCTTGATTATGACAACTTGACATTAACCAAGAAATCATAACCTGTCAACCTGTCACAAATATGTCATAACAGGTCTAATTATCAAACTTAAAGCATTTGACAGTGTAATAACCCTTAATGACATCTTTATAACTAGTACAATGTGTTCCACTTTACTTGAGGACAAGTAAAATATTCATGACACAGTTATAATGGTGTCATGACGGCCAAAGTTGTGACAGGTTGACAGGTTATGATTTCTTGGTTAATGTCAAGTTGTCATAACAAAGACATTTTAAACAATGTCAACTTTGCATTAAAAGTGTCATAATTTACCGAATGACACTTAATGACAACAGTCATAACCATTCATAAAGACTCCTTCATGTTCATGACAGGTGTTATGTCATGTTTATGACAGTGTCATGTCAGTCTTATGCACACCCCTTCAAAGAAAGTGTTACCGTAGAGATTTTTTTTTATGTTATCATGTTTTATTTTTATGACATCATTGTGAACATTTATAAAGATATGTTTTGGTCATTAACTTTTAAATGCATCATAATGGAAACACTTGAGGAGAGTCTCGGCATGAAAGACCCACGACTGGCAGATTTCTCTTTCTCTCTGAAACTGTAGGAAATTAAATTAAATTGAATGTGGAGGATTTTAACTGTGAAGATGATTGACAGGTCAGTTTAAGCGACACACTCAAAAGTATGTACTTTTTCTTCACAAAAACAGTACATACTTTTAGGACATAGTATAAGTAGGTGAATCAGGACGCAGCAAATGCATTCAGATATACTACTCTTTTGGCCTACTGGTTTTGGCCTACTTAATAAAAGATAGGGAAGTATTCGATTTCAGACACAGGTCTATTTTTTAATAGTTGTGATGTCACCTTGGTTTTTAATAGTTTACAGTTTACGGCACAAGATAAATATTAATAATTATATATACTATAATCAAAATATAGACTGTACTAATATACATGATTATATATACATATAATAAAGAAATGCATGAATGAATTAATAAAAAAATAAATGTATATTTAAAAATACATAATTACTAATATTTAATAGGTATATCAATTGTATTTAATATTTTAATTTAATACTTTATTATTCCATACATGCATACATACATACATACATGCATGCATGTTACATACATGCATACATACATGCATATAAATGCATACATGCATGCATACATACATACATACATGCATGCATACATACATACATACATGCATATTACATGCATATACATACATAGATACATACATACATACATGCATATTACATACATGCATATAAATGCATACATGCATACATACATACATACATACATACATACATGCATATTACATGCATATAAATGCATACATGCATACATACATACATACATACATACATGCATGCATGCATGCATGTTACATACATGCATACATACATGCATATAAATGCATACATGCATACATACATACATACATGCATGCATACATACATACATGCATATTACATGCATATACATACATTGATACATACATACATACATGCATATTACATACATGCATACATACATGCATATAAATGCATACATGCATACATGCATACATACAGCTTGTGATCTAGGTTTCCTCATAATGGTCTGAGAGCTGCTTTACACCTGTGGATGGGGAAAGCTGTTGCCATGTTTGACGCTCCAAGGATGGCTTTAATTGGGCGTTTGGGGCTGGCATGTAAATTTTCAAGGTTTCGTTGGAAACATTCAGTGGTGCCTTTGAATAATGTTGTCTTGCTCATCTTGGAAGCTCAACTACAGCGTGAAATGATGTCTGGGAATACAGTTTCCTGCTATCAGGTTTTATTGCCTTTAAACCTGAGTTTCTGTACACTAGTTGAATGGGAAATTGAATCCTCCCTGATATGTGTGTGAAACGAGCTCCAAGTGGGATTGTGTGCTTGTAACAAAGAGACGAGAAGGAGAGTTAAATAGAGCGAGAGCAAATCTACAGATGAATTTGGTATCTTGTTTTTATGTCTTGTAAAGTTACATATTTGGGCTTAAGTGATGTATTGAACATTTCTTGTTGTTTCAGCAGAACTTATCTCACAGGAACAGTAATCCCTACAACGGTAGAAATGCAACACATTACCTTCAGAAACGATTCAGAAAATTCATTATTCAACGCATTATTACACAGAACGTAACTTGAAATATAATTATATTCATTAATGACTGTTAAAACATCCCAAAACAGCACCGAGACCTACCTCGTTAATTATTCAAATGGAACAGCCAATGGCAAGTCTCCAGCAGCAGACCTTTCAATATGTTATTTTTGTGTTAGTAGTTTTATTTATTCAAATTACAATATGCAGTTTGTGTGTAAGTGTATATATCATATAAATCATGCAATTAATTTAGTTAAGCATACAGTATTGTTTATACGTAATTCCTTTGGCGCAGCTGCGCATTGCATGCGATCTCAGAATCAAATTTTGGCGGTTTTGTAATGATATACATTACGTTGATTGTGCCTTTTACTCAAGAAAGCCACTAGATGGCACTGTGTTGTGTATGTGACGAACAATGCAAGGCTACTAGCTAAATGTGGAAATGTTAAGAGAAAATAAACAGAGACGTTGAGATCATACGGTGAAGTATTTTATTTGAATAATTGAACAAAACAAGACTATTGTGGTCTATTTTAGTTATAGCCTAATATGTGTTGTTGTTTTGGTCTGTCTCGGATCGTTAAAAAAGTGTGCCCCCCCTATGAAAATTAAATTTGGTTTGTTCTGGCGACGGCCCTGACTGGAAAGCTTATTTATTCTGCTTTCAGATGATGAATAAATCTTAATTTCACTAAATTGACCCATAAAGACCACATTTTTGACCCATTTTTTAAGAATGGCAAAGGATCATGGGAAAATGGCCCATCAGCGTTGTCTCAGTAATGTACAGCCCGAAACTACTTTTCCTGCAATTACTGTACAATGAATATGGATTTAAGCTTGTGAGGTTCATAAATGATTATGCCCATTTTACTTTTCAACTTGTGAACCAAAGCGGATGTCAAGATTTTTATTTCGGTCCGTCACTCACACAGAACTATCGTATGAATTCAGAATAAAGTCACATGGGCCACTTTTATGATGCTTTCATGGCTCTTTATTATCATTTTGCCTTCGTATCCATTCATTAAAATTTAATTGAGAGTTCAACCCTTGCAGTTCTTCACAGATGTATCTTTTTCTGTACCCTACAAAAAAATACATTTTGTATGGCTTTAGAAGGACATGGTAGGAAATAATTTATTTCAGTTTTAAATGTATGTCTTTTGATCAGCATTCACATATTAATTATATTTTTAATTTCAAGGTTTCTTGTAAAACTACTATACTGTTCAAAGTGTCGGAGCCAGAAAGACTTATGTTTTTGAAAGAGTCACTTCTGCTCACCAAGGCTGCTTTTATTTTATTAAAAATAAAATAAAAAGTGTGAAATGTTTTTATAATTTAAAACCGCTGTTTTCTATGTGAGTATATAGAAAAGTGTCATTTATTCCAGTCTTCAGTGTCCATGAAGATATTTTGTAAATTTCCTACTGTAAATATATAAAATATTTATTTCTGTGAGTGAATGCATCACAATCGTGAACATAAATGCATAACTTTAACAGTGATTTTTTTCAATGTTTCGTTTTTTTTTGCACCCTGAGAGTCTTTTTTTTTTAACCAAATATTTTCCTATCCTAACAAACATACATCACTGGAAAGCTTATTTTTCAGCTTTCAGATGATGTATAAATCTAAAATTTAAAAAAAAATGACCCATGTGACTGGTTTTGTGTGTCAAGTCATCATTTATACAGCGCTTTTAACAATGTAGATTGTTTCAAAGCAGCTTTACAGAGATAAACATATAATTTAAGGTAACAGAGATTGTTTTGGGTTTATAGCGGTTCTTGAATAATGTTATTTCCAGATAAAGTTAGTTTGGATCGATTCACTTCCGGCGAAATGATCATTTGTTATTAAATTAGCCGTTCTCTCTAAACAGACTTTAAACTGAACCTGTGATGAACGCTGATGCCCACATGCGCATAAAGAACTGATTCTGTAGTTATGTGGGTATATATGACACAATATGTCACATACATTTTTGGAAAGATATTTTAGCAGTGATTCATCAATCCAAAAACACATAAAAAACTCATTAAATAACTGTGCCCCCACTGAAGAGATCTATCCCTCACAGCCTCGCTTTCACTCCCGTTGAAAACCAAAGATGGCGCCGCTGTGAACAAGGTCTACAGAGACCGAACCGTGAAGGACACGTTCTCTTGACTTCCAGATGTTCTTGTTGTCTTGTCTCTAAAAGCCTCTCTTCTGTCTCCAGCGTCTTTGAATCACTCAGAGATTTCTCATTAGACACGCTGACGGGTTTCAGAGCCGTTGAATCGTTCGCCATGTCCTTGTTGACAGTCTTATCCGCAGTTTCCCGGCGCCGAGACGCTTTACGACAGACCAGATCCGACCGAACACGTTCATCTGTGACTTCCTGCGTGTGTTTTCCACCGGTGGACGAAACCGACAGAAACCATCAAAACTAATGAGGTTTCTCACATATTTCTCTCTCTTTTACTCGGCTTGTTTTTCTTTTTCATACATTTTTGGATGTTTAATATTTTTTTCATATTTTTCATAACACTATGCCAGTGTTTCTTACAGGATTCTGTTTTGCACATATTATACATTTATTTATTTAATATATATATATATATATATATATATATATATATATATATACACATGTGTGTACATGTATATGTGTACATGTGTGTGTGTATGTATAAATGTATATAAATAAATGTATAATGTGTAAAACAGAATGTTATATATATATATATATATATATATATATGTAATATATAAAATGTAAAATACCCTATAAATAAAATATAATAATGTATACACTCACCGGCCACTTTATTAGGTACCCCATGCTAGTAACGGGTTGGACCCCCTTTTGCCTTCAGAACTGCCTCAATTCTTCAAGGTGAAGAATTCTGCATAGATTCAACAAGGTGCTGGAAGCATTCCTCAGGGAGTTTGGTCCATATTGACATGATGGCATCACACAGTTGCCGCAGATTTGTCGGCTGCACATCCATGAAGCGAATCTCCCGTTCCACCACATCCCAAAGATGCTCTATTGGATTGAGATCTGGTGACTGTGGAGGCCATTTGAGTACAGCGAACTCATTGTCATGTTCAAGAAACCAGTCTGAGATGATTCCAGCTTTATGACATGGCGCATTATCCTGCTGAAAGTAGCCATCAGAAGTTGGGTACATTGTGGTCATAAAGGGATGGACATGGTCAGCAACAATACTCAGGTAGGCTGTGGCGTTGCAACGATGCTCAATTCGTACCAAGGGGCCTAAAGAGTGCCAATAAAATATTCCCCACACCATGACACCACCACCACCAGCCTGAACCGTTGATACAAGGCAGGATGGATCCATGCTTTCATGTTGTAGACGCCAAATTCTGACCCTACCATCCGAATGTCGCAGCAGAAATCGAGACTCATCAGACCAGGCAACGTTTTTCCAATCTTCTATTGTCCAATTTCGATGAGCTTGTGCAAATTGTAGCCTCAGTTTCCTGTTCTTAGCTGAAAGGAGTGGCACCCGGTGTGGTCTTCTGCTGCTGTAGCCCATCTGCCTCAAAGTTCGACGTACTGTGCGTTCAGAGATGCTCTTCTGCCCACCTTGGTTGTAACGGGTGGTTATTTGAGTCACTGTTGCCCTTCTATCAGCTCGAACCAGTCTGGCCATTCTCCTCTGACCTCTGGCATCAACAAGGCATTTCCGCCCACAGAACTGCCGCTCACTGGATGTTTTTTCTTTTTCGGACCATTCTCTGTAAACCCTAGAGATGGTTGTGCGTGAAAATCCCAGTAGATTAGCAGTTTCTGAAATACTCAGACCAGCCCTTCTGGCACCAACAATCATGCCACGTTCAAAGTCACTCAAATCACCTTTCTTCCCCATACTGATGCTCGGTTTGAACTGCAGGAGATTGTCTTGACCATGTCTACATGCCTAAATGCACTGAGTTGCCGCCATGTGATTGGCTGCTTAGAAATTAAGTGTTAACGAGCAGTTGGACAGGTGTACCTAATAAAGTGGCCGGTGAGTGTATATATTTTTTATTTATTATTATTATTATTTTTATTATTAGTACATAATATAATTCATTATTCTCATATCATTATTGTTATTGGATTATAATAAAATATACTTTTTATTATTAAACATGTTAATCACATTCACTTATGTTTTTTATGAAATTATCATATTATTATTAATAATAGTAAATTATATAATGTATAATTATAAAACATAATTATTTAAAAATATATATATATTATTAATATTGCATTATAATCTCTCTCTCTCTCAATTCAATTTCAATTCAATTCAAATTGCTTTATTGGCATGACTGTACATGTTACAATATTGCTAAAGCTTGGAACACATAGAATAATTATAAAGACTTAACAATTAAAAAGAAAAAAAAGAAAAAAGTATTATAACAATTTAAATGTACAAATTAAATTAATTGCACAAATTAACAGTGTAACAATTATAATTTCTGTGAACATTTGTTCACTCTCTCTCTATCTCTATCTCCATCTCTATCTCTCTATCTCTATCTCTCTCTCTCTCCCTCAAAAAAACTACTAAGACTTTAACCTAACTGAAATGAAAATGCAAATTATGAATATTCAAAATAGTCAGATCAACTATAATAGTATCTCAGTGATTATAAAAATACTCAAATCAGTCCTCAAAATGACAATCAGAACAATCAGTCTGTGACCTTGAATAAGCACACATGTGAATTTTACTTGGAGAATAATAATAGAATTATGATTTGTCCTGTCGTTTTCCACAGAGAGTGTGTTTCGGTGAGTAAATATAAAGGCTCCGTTTGGCTGAACTCCTGCTGTAAAGCGCCGGTAAATCCTCCTATTAAAATGGCAGGTGGCGTCTTTCAATCCTTTACCGTTTTCCATTTCCACATTTTCCTCATGTTCCTCTTGCTCCTTTTCTCCAACCAAACCACTCCATCCTGAAGTCAGAAATCACTTAATAACAGTCAGTTTGATTCAGTCACATCTGATAGGAAACTCACTGGGATAAATGCACACGCATCTCTAATGCTCTCGTCTCCTGACGCTCCCGGCGGCGGCTTGTCGAGTTATTTTACAAGAGCTCTTTTTGGTACAATGTTGCCTTTCTTTATTAGTTTTGTTCTGGTTTAAGCTTTTTCTTAGGATTAAATCATGAGGGGGAAATGACTACATTTTTATGACGACAAGTAAATCCCCTTAAAAAAAACTCTTTCTTACACTGTTATTTCTCTTTAACCCTGTGACATGAACACGTTACAGCCTGAGCCTCCAGATCTCCATTACTGCAGCTCACTTTATATATGTGTCTATGTGGTGTTTTTAATACGCTTTACGACAAAACATGTGTAAATTCATAAGTCGACACCATAGTATTTTATCTTTAAAATTGCAGTGAATTAAAGACCCGTTTCCTCCCGTCACAAACATTTGAGCCATCAACCAACTCTCTACTGACTTTCTGTGATTAAGAGCGTTTAGTTGAGCGAGTGGGTCGGGTAATCTGAGCTGAGTGAGTGAGTGGAGGCGGGGCTCATTTGCATATTCATATTCACCGCGCATACTAAATGAGCAACAGTGTTGAGTTACATTCAAGATATTTTAAGGCATTAAGACATTTTTCCCAGGAAAGAAAACAAACATTTAAATGTCTTTTTGATGATCAAATATGAGTTGAATTAGGGATGGAATTATTGACCCGGGGACTTTAAATAAAGATACATTTTCTGGAGATGCAAAATTACTTAATCTAGTTTTTTAGTTTGTTTTTTTTAATCATAAACTCGCTTAATTTTGATCAATCTTTCAGAAAAATAGACTTATTTTCTTAGCCCATTAACAGATATTTTTTCTTGTTTTAAGAAACCTCATTTTTTCTTTAGTCTTTTTGGAAAAAAGAAAAATTACATTTATTAAAAAACAATAAAAATAAACACTTATTTCTGAAATCAAAACTTTATACTTATAATGTATTTTTTTAATGCTGTCTCAGAACACCAGCTTGAAAGACCAGCTGAGACCAGCAAGCGACTGTAAGCTGGTTTAAGGCATTTTAAACCATTAAAACCTTTAAAATCTACTTCTCAAACACTGAAGGCTGTTGGTCATGGCATGCTTTAGCTTTTACCTGATGGTCATGTGTTGGTCAAATTTCTCAAGCAAATTTTCACACAAAAAAAAACCAAATAATAAATTAATTGTATTTTTCTATTTATATTTTAGGGCTGTGCAACGATTAATCGCATCCAAAGTAAAAGTTTGTTTACACATATGTGTCTGTATAATTATTTTGTATATATAAATACACACATATGCATGTATATATTTAAGAAATATTTGCATGTATATACTGTGTATATATATATTTATACACTTATATTATATATAAATATTTTATATATTAATAAAATATTTTTCTTAAATATATACATGCATGTGTGTGAATTTTTATAAACAAAATAATTATACACACTACACACACATATATATTATTTGTAAACAAACTTTTATTTTGGATGCGATTAATCGTTGCACCGCACTAAAAACATTTTTGTAGAAGTACAATTCTAATGATATATTTTGTAATCTTTTATTTGCTACTTTTCAGATGCCGTAATGTTTAATGCACAACACTAGAAGCTGTTTAACTTGTACTTGACAGTGATGTGTTGGTCAATCACAGCATATTAAGATTTTCCTCAGCTAATGTACGGTTTGCGTAAATCACACCTGTCAGTGCACACTGTTATTTCTCCACACTGCTGGCGGATTACAGGCCGCAAGTGGTGTTTCAAACGTCTTTATTCAGGCGTCCTGTCATTAGCGTGTGTTAGCTGAAGCGGGGGGAGGCTAGTCATTAGCATGCGTTTAGTGGACTCATGAATATCTGAACCGGAGGACTTGTTGTTAGCGAAGCATCATTAGTGTGGAGTTAGGGCTCAGAGTGAGCGTTTCCAGCGACGGCCATCCAGCTGTGAGGTGTGTGTGTGTGTGTGTGTGTGTGTGTGTGTGCATGAGGGAATCAAGTGGCCCGAGAGACTCAATGATGTGAAACAGAGCTGATCGTCCCTGATGAGAGAGAGAGAGAGAGAGACACACACACACACTCACACACACACACACACACACACACACACACACACTCTCTCACACACACACACGTGTTCAAACCTCAGTGATTTTCTACAGTGAGGAGGCCAGCAATCCAGCATTTCTCACACACTCTTACTTCGTCTTTTGCACACAAACACACACAATTATACGGCAGAATCTTCTGAAAACTGACAAGAAATTTATTTTTACATAATTTTTGGTCTGTTACGAGTTTGCAAGATCAAGAAGTGTTTCTTGAGCATCAAATCATCATATTATCCTGATTTCTGAAGGATCATGTGACACTGAAGACTGGAGTAATGATGCTGAAAATACAGCTTTGATCACAGGAATAAATTACACTTTACTGTATATTCACATAGAAAACAGCTGTTTTACATTGTAATAATATTGCACAATTTTACTGTTTTTACTGTATTTTTGATGAAATAATTGAAGATTTGTTGTGCGTTAGAGACTTCTTTCAAAAACCTGAAAAAATTCTTACCAACATCAAACTTTTATACGGTTGTATATATATATATATATATATATATATATATGTGTATGTGTGTGTGTGTGTGTGTGTGAATTTGTTTGTTTGCACAGTAGCAAACATAAAATAAATAGTGATACAAATTTACATGAAGACAAAAAACGCATTTAAAAAAATAAACTTTTTTTAAATACCTTCACCATTTTTATATTCTCCTGGCTGTTTTTCAAATGTTTCAGCCCAGACTCAGACTTCAGTCTTAAAATACAATCATTCATCATATACAAATATGAATTATCACAGATTGATCTAGAATGATTTAGTCTCGCGTAACCAGACCTTCTATCGCAGCTTTTCTTGGCCAAGGAACGCAAGAGGACGTTTGACTGACATGTAACGCAACCAATCACAGTTCGTTATGTTTAGGGGCGTGACCATATAATCTCCCTACAATAACTGACCAGCGTGCATCTAATAAATTCATAATTCAAGAATGTTGTGCAAGTTTACTGCAACAATGGAGTCACGAACTCCACATACATTTGAAAGTCCAGCGTTTAGTTGATCCAGATAAGCGCTCGTTGTCACAGTTGTAAACACGACGGCGTTCTTCAATGGAGGCTTTTAATATCACGGCATTTGTTTCCAGGCGGACCGTTTAAGGACGCAACACACACACACGTCTCCCGGACATCCTGTAGATTCACCCAATCAGATCGCGACTTCGAAGTGTTTCCAGAAAAGTATGCAACATCCACCAGTTGTTCAGCCAACGGTCTGAGACCAAGAATGATCATATCAATTTTGCACAAAAAAAAAGCATAATATATAATATTATAGATGTTTCTTCTGTGTATGTGTCTGTGCATCTGTATAATTTGACTAGTTTTAAAATATCATCTAAATATTTTATAATGAATAAATAACAGTATTTATTTAGATTAATAATAAGAAATATTTTAGTGTTTCATTTGTGTGTTTCAGGAATCTGAAGGGACGCTGCCCAACCTGCTGGTTGTGTGTGGAGATCACGGCATGTCTGAGACCGGCAGTCACGGCGGGTCGTCCGAAGCGGAGGTCAACACGCCGCTCGTGCTCATTAGCCCCGCCTTCAGGAGGAAAGGTGAGTGGCGCATGTAGCTCCGCCCCTTCTGTCTCCTAGTTTGTGTTTCCACAGCATGAAGATCTTACGGATTTATGAATGAACCGCTCTTAGGGCGCTGTTATACACGTGGAGAAATGCAGCGGCAGGCGCGGCGGCGCAAGTGTGTTTTGCTAGTTTCAGCCTGACGCACTTTTCATTTTCACGTTCTTTGCCAAGTTGCAAATAGCAATAGCAAATGCATCTGTGCCCATCTGTGGCTGGTCTGAGAACGAGTGTGTGTTCAGGCGCATTGTTGGAGCGTTGCTCTTTTGAGGAACTGGAATAAACTGAGCCATTGACCGACTGAAACTGCTCTACAGTCAATGGCTCAGTATTTTCTTTATTTAAAGAGCGCGTTAGTAATGTGAGCCTATAGTGTGAGACTATAGCCTATATGTGAGTTCACAATGCACGTGCACTCTTCTTATTACACACTCACTCTGCTTATTACACACACACACTCACTCTGCTTATTGCACACACACACTCACTCTGCTTATTACACACACACACTCACTCTTCTTATTACACACTCACTCTGCTTATTGCACACACACACTCACTCTGCTTATTGCACACACACACTCACTCTGCTTATTGCACACACACACTCACTCTGCTTATTGCACACACACACTCACTCTGCTTATTGCACACACACACTCACACACTCACTCTGCTTATTACACACACACACTCACTCTGCTTATTGCACACACACACACACACACACTCTGCTTATTGCACACACACACACTTACTCTGCTTATTAGACACACACACTCACTCTGCTTATCACACACACACACTCACTCTGCTTATTACACACACACTCACTCTGCTTATTACACACACACACTCACTCTGCTTATTACACACACACTCACTCTGCTTATTACACACACACACTCACTCTGCTTATCACTCTGCTTATTACACACACACACTCACTCTGCTTCTTACACACACACACACACTCACTCTTATTACACACTCACTCTGCTTATTACACACACACACTCACTCTGCTTATTACACACACACACTCACTCTTCTTATTACACACTCACTCTGCTTATTACACACACACACACTCACTCTGCTTATTGCACACACACACTCGCTCTGCTTATTACACACACACTCACTCTGCTTATTACACACACACTCACTCTGCTTATTAGACACACACACACTCACTCTGCTTGTTGCACACACACACTCACTCTGCTTATTACACACACACTCACTCTGCTTATTAGACACACACACACTCACTCTGCTTGTTGCACACACACACTCACTCTGCTTATTACACACACACTCACTCTGCTTATTAGACACACACACACTCACTCTGCTTGTTGCACACACACACTCACTCTGCTTATTGCACACACACACACACACACACTCACTCTTATTACACACACACACTCACTCTGCTTATTGCACACACACACTCACTCTGCTTATTGCACACACACACACACTCACTCTTATTACACACACACTCACTCTGCTTATTACACACACACTCACTCTGCTTATTGCACACACACACTCACTCTGCTTATTGCACACACACACTCACTCTGCTTATTGCACACACACACTCACACACTCACTCTGCTTATTACACACACACACTCACTCTGCTTATTACACACACACACACTCTGCTTATTGCACACACACACACTCACTCTGCTTATTAGACACACACACTCACTCTGCTTATCACACACACAAACTCACTCTGCTTATTACACACACACTCACTCTGCTTATTACACACACACACTCACTCTGCTTATTACACACACACACTCACTCTGCTTATTACACACACACACTCACTCTGCTTATTAGACACACACACTCACTCTGCTTATTACACACACACACTCACTCTGCTTATTACACACACACACTCACTCTGCTTATTACACACACACACTCACTCTGCTTATTACACACACACACTCACTCTGCTTATTACACACACACACTCACTCTGCTTATTACACACACACACTCACTCTGCTTATTAGACACACAGCAGCAAACAAACATGCCAAATATTAAAAATAAAAGGATTACAATGTAAAAGATTATTATTGTGTACAACTGTATTTTAAAGGAAAGGAAGTTACACTCTGATTGATTTATTGCACGTTACGCCCAAAACACACCCGTTACTCATTAAGAGAATAGAGACGACCCCTTTAGTCCATGCACCGGGAGCACTGACCATTTTCCCCGTCGTTAAACTAGCAAAAGTGGATTCAGACACGACCAAGTGTCCTTACGCCGTGTGCTTTAGACCATGCGCTTAGATCCTTCTGGGTTAGTGTTTATTGTAGCACTGTGATTGGCATGACCAGTGACATCTATAGAGTTTGTGCTGAACTGGTTTAGGGCGGGAGGAATCTTGCACACGTGTCATGTGTCTGTCTGTCAATCAGTGTGAGGACACGCCCTGTTTTGTAGTTCCCACCCCCTTTCAGAGATCTCCAAGTTGCTTCTAGACCCTTCTTAGATATTTCAGGGCGTTTCTGGGTGAATTCTCTGGTGAATTTGACAATTGGATTATTGAAAAAATGATGTTATCTCACAGTGTTTTGAAGTAAAGGTTACTCACATTAAGATCCTCCTCCAAACGTTAAGGTTCTGCGACTCGCTTTGAAGTTCAAGAGAAACATTATCGATTTATTTTTTTCCAACTGCAAAGTTACTCTGTTTTGAAACTAAAGTTATTTTAAGCCTGGGTTGTATATTTGATGTCTTAGTCCTTCAATAAAGTATATTGGCCAGGATTTGGTGCACAAAGTTCCTCCCACAGTTGTTAAGCCATATCCAATAATGGCCGTATGACAGATATCTCAGCTAAACAAGGGCTCCCTCTGATAGTCCGGCAAAGAAGCTTTACGCACAATAACGTTACTGTAAATCAGTCTCGATGTGAGTTGGTGTGACTAAAGTGATGATTTTTCATATTTACCTTGCTATAAATCAGATTAACAACCTGCATTTTTTAAGAAAATGAATATTTTTGTGCGGGACGGGGAGCTGAACGTGCCTTATTTACCCAGTGCTGTAAAAGCTCAAGAAACGTGGAGATACACACCGAGTCTGTAATGAGTCTTCCAGAATCAAAGGTCTGTTTCTGCCAGTGAAAAGCAAAGTCTCCGCAGCGCACGACAGCGAACAGTGCTTGTATATCAAAAACAGTTTCATTTTTCAGATCAGCGTTAATGACTGTGCAAGATATTCTTAGATTGTGCAAAGCTATGCATCTGTTCATCTGTTAGGGAGTTATTTGAACCAGTCTTGCATTTTAAATCATTTGCAAGAGGTGTTTTATGCACAAAAATATGTTCTGCTTTTGTTAAAACTCAGTGTGGAAATGTGTCACATAATGAAGGGCAATTATTCCAGACAAGAAAAGCGCTTGCTGTGTTTCACACTCTTCTTTTTTTCGTGAGAAGTTTTTTCCTCTTATACTGTTAGTCAAGGTTTCTTGCACCATTTACAGCCAAGATTTAGTTTTTCATGAGCACTTCCACCCTCTGTGATCCTCAAAATTGTGGCTAATGTAGTAATTTAATGCTGGCTAGTCTTTATTTAATAAACAGTACAGTTTGCCCTTCAATCTAACAATTTCCCAATTAATAAAAGTGTTGTAAAATCTTCTTTCACCTCAAAAGAGGTCATTACTCTGACTTTAAATTCTTAAAATAGATTTTTGCTTCATATTTTTGTGGAAATAATAAACAGCAATTATTTGAAATATAATCTTTTGTAACATTATAAATATCTTTAATGTCACTTTTAATCAATTTCAGGCATTGATTAAAGGCTAAATTTACATTGATTTGTCTCAAATCGTCATTAATGTACATACTGACTTCACTATACTGGAATATGCATTTAGTTTTATATTAATTTACAGAAATCAGCTGTTTGAATGGAAATTGCTGATGTTATCGGATTTTCAGCTGATATTCTCAATTCATTCAGTTAACGGACGGTCTGAGGTAAAGTGTTCAGACTGCAGACTCAGCAACGATTGTATTTAATTGTGCAGTACAATCATAACATAGTACAGACATTTATCTTAATTCCATAATGTCCTTAAGACATAACAATATTGCTGGCCATAAACTGAGAAGTGTGCGATACCTCGAGTTGTCCTAGACGCGGCGCGGCGCTTCTCGTCCGGTGTGCGATCCCCTTAAAGGTATACTATGCAGAAATTGTGTTTTTGTCAAACAGCGACCCCCAGAGTCGCTGTGCAATACTTGCATTGTCGTAAATACACCCCCCAACCTGTACACCGGTACCTGTTCGGTAGCAGGGATGGAAATTAACGTTTTTGTCCACCGGCCACTGTGACTGGTGGATTTCAAAATCTACCAGCCACTCAATGTTTTTACCAGCCACTTTCTTGTTTTTAACCGACAATGTGTAACTGCATGTGAAAATTAATACTACAAGATCTACAATACTTAAGCAGTTTATTTAATCTCAAGTCTCAATGAAATACTGGCATTTTCTCTTTCTCTCTTATAGCCTACACACACAAACCATGAACTGATATTCATTTCAGTTCCCATATGAGGAAAAAACAATGTTACAGACGTGACCACTGTGAAAGCGGCACTAAAAGATGCTTAAAACTTTCGCAGAGACAGAAAGCACAAAACCTTTCTTTAAAGTGAATTTCGTTTTGTATTAATTGTATCTTAATTGTAATCAATGTTTCATCAACCAATTGCCTGGATTTAATACATAATAATTAAATATAGCAGACAGTAGATAATCACGAAACGGAGGCGACGGCGCGTGAACTGGAGCAGCAACTGGAGTGAAACTCAGCGTATAAGGTAGCCTTGCCTCACAGACAGACATGTCTACTTTTAAACAGAACTATTAAAAAAGAAAGAAAACAGACACAGACTGCTCTCTGCTTATGCAATTCGTATGAAATGTGCATTTCTCTCTTGCGCGTTCACTACTGCGCTGATCACGATCAGCATCGTTAACTTCATCTTTGCAACTGACACGGACAAAGAAAATACTTGTTTATTAATAAATAATTAAATTATCTCCTTGCTATAGTTTACATATTCATATTCATTACTTTTGCCTGTTAGCCTATTTGTGACAGATTTTAGGAGCTTTCTTGGCAGCGCCACCCTTACATGAACGCGTCACCACAGCATCACCGCACCCACCAGAATAGCCCTGTTTTTTTTTTTGTTAAGGATTTGTTTACTGTGTGTGTGATTAATTTAATGGAAAGCACATTCACTGCTAGTTGTCTTGCTAATCAGTGTCTGCTCGTTTATTCAAACTAATTTGTCCTAACAGACGAACGTTGCATGATGTTATTTTTATTTACCCGCCACGGTGGCCGGTAGGTGAGGCGAGTTTACCTGCAACAACACAAAATCACCCACAGTTGGCTGGTGGCGGGTGCTAATTTCATGTTCGGTAGGATAGTAGCGTTGGTCATGGAACAGGCACAAGACACCGAAGATATTGACCAGGTAATGTTTCACGATTTCATAAAAATATTGGGCTATTGCATATACTGCGTCTACTGAAATAATGATGATGTTCAAAATCGGATAATAAGTCTTATAATATAATATACGTGTTAGACTACTTTATAATAATAAAGTCCCCTATCGCGTTTGGCAGCTTATAACGTTTTTACATGATTGCAGCTAAATCACAAGTAAATAGCCTATAGTCTAGGCCTAATGTATAATTTCATTTTATGTTTTTTGATTGTAATGTAAACATTCCAAAATGCCTGATGACATCAATAAAGTTAAATGTACGTCGCATTATTTCATAACATTGGCCGTTATGATGTCATTAGACATGATTATTGCAATTTATCATAATAGTTTGCAAATTGTGCTCGTTTACACTAGATAATTATGTGAGATATTGACAACTGTTCTCATGATAATCGCTGGAATCAACGTCAACAGCGTTGTGCGGCAAGCTAGGCAATAAAACATAACCAAAATATGATAATCGAAATCTAGCTAAACATATGTGGAAATTATTGGACTAGTCTAATTATCACCAATGAATGAATGAACAGCATCATAGAAACAATGGCATACTACAAGCAAGCGCAAGTTGCGCAACAACATACAACATATGACGCAAACAAGTTTACAAGTAAGATATTTACTTACTAGTCCATCAACAAGATCGCCAGGTCAGCATCTCTGTTGCATCCAGTGCTACTTTTTAACTTGCGCCAACAAGTGAAAGCTTTCCTTTTCCTACTTTCTTCCTACCGCGTTTTCTTTGCTTTTTCCATCATCTGAAATGAGCGCAATTCGTGCTTCATATGTTGTTGTTGTGTGTGACGTCGTTGCCGTAAAGCAAGTCGCGATTCTCGCGAGATTTGTCAGGGGCGCCCCTCTCAGACTTGCATTGCTGGTATTTCCAGCGGCGACCCCCCCAAGCTTTACTACCAGGATGATTCGCCCTATTATGAGTTTGTTTACCACCGAAATTACTTTGAAGCTGTTATATTAAGGTAAAATTCCTGCATAGTATGCCTTTAAGACACCACACAAATTGAGAAACGGGCATTATAAACAAGTGATTAACCAGTGCTACATGGTGCGTCTCAAAACGTCTCTTAATATTTTACTTTTTGAGCGACTTTTTCAGTCAACATTTGAAAACTGAAGAGCCATATAAAATCCCGAAAAGAGCCATAGGTTCCTGACCAAGATGGTTCTCAGCACTGTAAAGTCATCATGAGATGATTTTTTGTAAATTATTTTCAATTTTAATAAAAAATTTTGCACACAAAAAACAAATATATATGCTTAAAATGTACTTTTTCATACCTCATTCTGATCCTCTGTCCGAAATGAAGGGGCGGCTTCTTTAAGGTTGTCAGTAAACGGCCTAAAAGTGATAAAATAATCAAAACATTATTTATATAGAACCATCATTTACAAACAAAGCATTATGAAATCATACTTATGGTTTGTGATGCATCTGCAGTCAGAGGATTAACACAGTCTCTTCATCTGTCAGAAACAGTTTCTTTGAGAACTCTCCAGTTTCATATTTTTTTGGAAACAGTATATATATATATATATATATATATATATATATATATATATATATATATATATATATATATATATATATATATATATATATATATATATATATATTTGTTTTTTGTTTTTCATGAATAGAAAGTTCAAAAGAACAGCAATCATTTGAAATAGAATCTTTTGTAACATCATAAATATCTTTACTGTCACTTTTAATGCATCTTCGCTGAATAAAAGTTAAAATTTCCTTTAAAACAAATCGTTTTGACTCTAAACTATTGAACCGCTTGTACAAAGGTACGTTTGTAGATGTGATCCTTGTATATTCTGCAGATCTGTGAGATGATCCAACAGTCTCTGCTTCATCAACAGTGTCTCTGTGAACTCTCGGTACACGGTGGTCAATGCTCTGAACACACACATAATCCTCCGTGAAATAAACCCTCCAGCTGTTTCTGACGCCGGGATCTTCTGAAGTCTGTAGAGACTCAATCCAGCTGTTTAAAGGCACACTTTATTTCACTCTTTCACTCGTCCTGTTGTTGACAGACTCAAACGCCAGTGGGCGGGGCCTGTGATGCGATGATGTATGACTATTCATTCATTCCTTCCAGAAAAATGCAGAGTTTTTTTGTGATTGTTGCGGGCAAAAATCGTTGATTATGCGGCACGTTTTCTTTAAAAATGCGATGGAATATACGGGATATTTATGCGGGATATTTATGCAATTTTATCCAATGAAATTGCGGGAACTTGGAAAAACTGCGGTTTGAAAAAGAGAAAAAAAATTGATTCCCAATCCCAACACCCTGTTCCCACTAGGCTCTGCCTTACTGTAAAGAGGCATTTCTTCCTCCCTATGATAAATAAGCACTACATCACAGAAAGTGCTGGAATATTTCAGTTCTCATCTTGTTTTATTAAATAGACACACGGCTCAAACCTACAAAACATTGATGAGTCAAACAAGTTCTGTAGCTTTACAAAAGGAATATGCTACAGTTCTGTTAAAATCAGTCCTTCCAGAAAAACGCGGAGTTTTTTTGTGATTGTTGCGGGCAAAAATCGTTGATTATGCGGCACGTTTTCTTAAAAAATGCGATGGAATATGCGGGATATTTATGCAATTTTATGCGATGAAATTGCGGGAACTTGCAAAAATTGCGGGAACTTGCAAAAATTGCGGTTTGATGAAAAAGAGAGAAAAAAAGTGATTCCCCTTACACCCTGTTTTCACTAGGCCACTACCTTAAATGGAAAGAGTAATTTCTTATTACTTCCTATAAGTAAGCATAGGCTACTACATCACAGAAAGTGCTGGGAATATTTAAGGTCTCATCTTGTTTTATTTCAGACCTTAATAAACATGGCAAACTTACAAAACATTGAGTCAAACAAGTTCTGTAGTTTTACAAAAGGAATATCAATATGCTATAACTTCTGTAAAAATTAATTAATAAAATAAAAAAATTTAAAAAATGTGTGCTTCCTGTTTTACAGAGGTAGCTATACAAAACAGACATCTTCTGTTAAAATAAGTGCTTCCAATGCACAAAGTGCACTCTCTTACTGTAATAAATTTACATACTAAGGCTGGCAAAGTGGTAACGTTAGTCCAGCGTCGACTTCCGCCTGTGGTCCAACACGCAGTTGCACGTAGTGCAAAATAATTTGCCCCCACTGTCATGTAACACACCGGGAAACAGCTTTTGTGTTTATTTTTGTTGGCACATGAGATTTATTTGCAGGCTTCATGGCTTATTCGCGGGGGTTTGCAGCCTTTCGATAATGTTCATGTCGCGTAATTACGTCACTTCATAACGTTCTCATGGCAACAGGGGTGACGGCTGCTCTTGTGTGAAGTAAACGCAACATTTTTCAACTTTCTGCTAAGGTATATGTGACTGTTTCGCGACGAAAATGCGGGTATTATGAAATCATGCAAGCCCCGCATATTTTGCGCGGAAATCAGTAATTTATGCGGCGAGATTGCGGAGTATTTGAAAAAATGCGGCCCCCGCATAAATATGCGGACTTTGGCTGATTATGCATTGAATTCAGCGATCGCATAATCGCGTTTTTCTGGAGGGACTGTAAAATAAGTGCTTCCAATGCACAAAGTGCAATCTCTTACTGTAACGGAAACTTACATCATGTAACACACCGGGAAACTGTTTTGCGCTTATTTTTGTTGGCAAATTAGACTGATTTGCTTCATCGCGGAGTTTACAGCTTTCCGATGATGTTCACATCATGTAATTACATCACTTCATAACGTTCCCATGGCGACAGGGGGAGCGGCTGCTCCTGTGGGAAGTAAACACAACATTTTTCAACTTTCTGCAAAGATATATGTGACTTTTTTGCAACAAAAATGCGGGGATTATGAAATCATGCACGCCCCGCATATTTTGCGCGGAAATCTGCCATTTTTGCGGCGTATTTGAAAAATAAACATGCGTACTTTGGCTGATTATGCATTAAATCATGCGATCGCGTTTTTCTGGAGGGACTGCGATGTCTTGCTCTGGAGGCGGGCATATGCAAATGTATTTGCCCGTGTGCCATCACAGATCCTGCAATATCAAAATGAGCCATTTTTTAAGCTTGATTAAATAAATGCTTTGTTTATAATGAGGAGGACATTTTAAGCGATGAAACTTGCAGGATTCTTCACAACTTTAATACAAAGACCTCTTATATGTCAAAAGATCAATGCAAATTTGATATCTAATGTCATGACCCGTTTAAATCTCAAATGTCTGTGACCGTTTGATTGCATTAGAGGAATGCTGCTGGATAATTTGATGCCCCGGGGGTTTTAAATTACCCACTGATTCATCTCTGTCTGATAATATAAAGCATTAATTCATTTCCCCCCACTGTTTTATAATGGATTAATTTGCATTGAGTCCAGTGTGTAATTGATTGTGACACACAGAGCTGGCGCAGCGGTCGTCGCACTGATCATGTGACGCAATACACACTGCTCAAACATGACGCATGCATAACCACGTGAACACACACACACACACATGCGCGCCCTAGACTGTGAACATTTGTGTGAGATGCTCATCATCCACTTCTACTCATCCCTATACTCTCTCTCTTTTTCTCTCTTAATGAAAGTGTGTGTGGAGTGGCAGAGCATCTGTCTACACCAGACTGTCAGGGTGAATGTGATAATTGTTTCTTTTCCTGCCTGATCTATTTTGGTGATCTCTTACTCATCTATACACACACACACACACACACACACACACACACACACACACCTGGTTCACTATTTTTATGGGGACTCTCCATAGATGTAATGGTTTTTATACTGTACAAACTGTATATTCTGTCTCCTTACACTAACCCGATCCCCTGAACCTGCCCAACACTCCACACACACACACACACACACCTTCACTTACTCACTCACACAAACACGCACTCACGCACGCACACACTGAATCCAACCCCTAAACCTACCCATTACACACACACACACACACACACACACACTATCTAGTGGTTTGTTAGTGTGCTAAGCCAGCGAAAACCAACACAACACCATTCAGCTAAATTATAAATGCATTTTTTGAGTTCAGATTCATCAGCAGCAAAGTGCAGGAAACACGGCCTTAAGCGCTGATGTCGGTCTTATTCATGTGAAGAATATATTATAAGTTTAGCGTGTATAAATTGTTTATTCAGTGTCATCTAGTGATCTGCATCTATGTCTTAATATGTAAATGTCTTCATTTTGGGTGCCAGTTTGCAGAACAGCAGTGTGTGTGTGTTCCAGCGGGCCTGGAGGAGCCGTTACTGGCGTGTGTGACTGTGTGTGTGCCAATCAATCAATCAAAACTTTATTTATAAAGCACTTTAAAATAACCGAAGTGGACCAAAGTGCTGTACAAAAAAAAAGAAGTGAACCCATTATGTAAAACTTAAAATACATTCTTTATGTAAAAAATATAAAAAATGTCAATGTCAGGTGTCAAAGGCCAAGGAGAAAAGGTGTGATTTAAAAACAGGCAGTGAAGAGGCTCGTCTAAGCAGAGGCAGATCATTCCTCAGAAAAGAAGAGTCCCCCTGAGCTTACTTTCGTTACTGACGTGTGTGTGTGTGTGTGTTCCAGCGGGCCTGTAGGAGCCGTTACTGACGTGTGTGTGTGTGTGTTCCAGCGGGCCTGTAGGAGCCGTTACTGACGTGTGTGTGTGTGTGTTCCAGCGGGCATGTAGGAGCCGTTACTGACGTGTGTGTGTTCCAGTGGGCCTACAGCAGCCGTTACTGACGTGTGTGTGTGTGTGTGTTCCAGCGGGCCTGTAGGAGCCGTTACTGACGTGTGTGTGTGTGTGTTCCAGCGGGCCTACAGCAGCCGTTACTGATGTGTGTGTGTGTGTGTGTTCCAGCGGGCCTGTAGGAGCCGTTACTGACGTGTGTGTGTGTGTGTTCCAGCGGGCATGTAGGAGCCGTTACTGACGTGTGTGTGTTCCAGTGGGCCTACAGCAGCCGTTACTGACGTGTGTGTGTGTGTGTGTTCCAGCGGGCCTGTAGGAGCCGTTACTGACGTGTGTGTGTGTTCCAGCGGGCCTGTAGGAGCCGTTACTGACGTGTGTGTGTGTGTGTGTTCCAGCGGGCCTGTAGGAGCCGTTACTGACGTGTGTGTGTGTGTGTGTGTGTGTTCCAGCGGGCCTGTAGGAGCCGTTACTGACGTGTGTGTGTGTGTTCCAGTGGTCCTGTAGGAGCCGTTACTGACGTGTGTGTGTGTGTGTGTGTTCCAGCGGGCCTGTAGGAGCCGTTACTGACGTGTGTGTGTGTGTTCCAGTGGGCCTGTAGGAGCCGTTACTGACGTGTGTGTGTGTGTGTGTGTGTTCCAGCGGGCCTGTAGGAGCCGTTACTGACGTGTGTGTGTGTGTGTGTGTGTGTGTGTGTGTTCCAGCGGGCCTGGAGCAGCCAGAGGTCCTGGAGCAGGTTGATCTCCCCCCCACCCTCGCCCTGGCTCTGGGTTTGCCCGTGTCCCAGAACAGCGTGGGCCGCTTGATCCCGGCCGTGTTCGAGGACTCGCCGCTCCGGGATCAGCTCCGGCTCCTGCAGATCAACGGACACCAGCTCAGCCGACTCCTGCGCGACAGCAACCCCTCCTTCCACAAGGGTGAGTTTATACACCGCTGCCTTTATACAGCGCTTCTACAACACAGGGTGTTTCAAAGCAGCTTCACAGAGATAACAGGAACATAATGCAACAGTTTGTTTCCAGAAGGAAATACGGTCACAGTCCAGCTTAAGTGAGTTCAGTGATGGTTCATTTTTGTTGTAAAAAAGTTATGTAGTTCATTTATATATATATATATATATATATATATATATATATATACGGTTATGGTTACGGTTTTCTTTAGAGCGGCTATATATATATATATAGCCGCTCTAAAGAAAACCGTGATGTCATCGTGCAGCTCAGTTCACTTCTCATATAATGCTATCAATGCAGTCAGATCAATAATATTGCTGAATATTACATTTCCCCAATTAAGCAAGACAAAAGCCAATGGCGACAGTTGCAAGGAACCAAATTACAAGGAACTCATTTATACGCTCGCTTTAGACCCGACGCGCTCGCCGTTGTACTATTCCTTGTAACGACAGGAGGCGACTCGAGTAATTGTCCTCTAAACCATCAGGAAACAGCGGTGAGAAGTAAGGTACACACGTCAATGTTTATTTTAGTAGCCTACACTTCACCAAAACCACACTACAAAAGGATTGTGTAAAGCAGTAAACCTTGAGATTAAGTACTTGTGACATTAGAACAAAATAATTGGATATGAGAATGTAGCCTATACATCTAAATTAACGATATCTTACACATATTTTCTTAATTCCACTAAACATTTTAATTTAGTTTCGTGAACATTTTTATTAAACATGGACCTTTATTTTTATTAAAAGGGCTTATGTCTTTTGTTTAATAGGCTCATTTTGTAAATATAAGCAACTAATTTAGACGCGCAAACTGGGTGCCGGCGAGTATAAACCCTGTAAAAAATGTATATGATCAATAAGTTATGACAACATATGTTTTTACATTGCTTTAACTCATTAAAATAAGTTAAGCAATTTTCAACTTTTTTTATAAGATATACAAGATTCAACAATTTTTTAAGTCGGTTTAATGTAATTTAAGTTGAAATAACTTAATCCTTCAAGGTGATTATACTTAAAAATTTAAATCAGCAACTTTTTTGAAGTGACGTGAGCCGCGCTTGTTGTTGTGACGTTTATTTTGACGGCGCTGAGAACGCCAGAGCCTGAAAACACAGCGCTCCCATTCTCCATGTTTATTAGTTTACGATCTGTCTAATACGTTATTAGGTAGAACTGTCATACATAGAAAGTGGACAGTAATGAAAAGTTATTAGCGTATGCCGTGTGGTTGATGTCCAGTGTTGCTGAGCAGAAATACATAATCATGTTTCTCTTGGACTCCTCAAAGTTGTGTTAGATTTTCTCCTCGCCGTAAAGGCTAAGCGGTCCATCTATCAACGTTTTCCATGTTCGTAGAGTCAGTTTCTGGATAAATATATAGGCTATAATATGTGTGTTTACACAGCTTTTAAAGAAATGCTTTTTTTTTTAACAGCAAAAATGGCGTATTTGCGAGTTGAACGCACATGAACGCCACCACAATGTCGGAAATACGATTGGGATTTCTTTAAGTCCCGATCTTTTCGAGTCGGGTGAGAAACATGGCGGAATACCATAATACCGAGAGGTATTTAGCTGTGATATTGTCAGGCTTTTCTATTTACAGTGAAGTAAGCTAATTACCTGCACAGAATATGAAGGCATTATAATATAACAATGTGATATGTAAAGATAAGGTTTGCAGTGGCTTCATAAATGAATTAAAAACATAAAAAAACAAAGTACACCTGATGCACATTTCTTTGTTCTTTGATTATGATTTCCCTTTTCTAACTTTAGTTAGTGTGTAATGTTGCTGTTTGATCATAAACAACATCTGCAAAGTTACGACGCTCAAAGTTCAAAGCAAAGGGAGATATTTGCTTTTACATAAATCGTTTTTTAAGGACTACAACAAACGGCTGGTAGAGACTACACGAGCTTCCTCCCGGGATAGTGACATCACCAACCCTAGAATTTACATAAACCCCGCCCCTAAACACGATTTATAGATTATCAAGACAGAATATGCTAATCAATGACTAGAAGATAACTACACATATTCTACATAAATTCTTCAACTAACCATTCAGAAATGTTGCTTCTACATGTTGTCACTTCTTCTTGAGTCTCTCCATCTTTGTCTGACTCTGGTTTGAACATAAAAGGCTAAAAGTTCTTGAAATTTTCAGTGTGTGTGTGTGTGTGTGTGTGTGAGGTAAAAGGACACGAGCTCTTGAAGCTCCGCCCCCTGTGCCGGGAGCAGCAGCTCATTTGCATTTAAAGGAACACAAACACAAAAAGAGAGCGTTTTTGCTCACCCTCAAAAATGTTAACATGCTACATAAAAATATATGTGGGGTATTTTGAGCTAAAACTTCACATACACACTCTGGGGACATCGAAGACTTATTTTACATCTTGTGAAAAGGGCATTATACCACCCCTTTAAGAGAAAGTACACCGCCATCTTAGACCCGACTCTGAAGTAGAGGTAAATGAGTTTCTCCAGAAGAGTTCCTAGAACTGAAATCATTCCTTGTTCCTGCGGTGCGAAAGCCCCTTATGAAGATAATGCATTCAGCAGCATTCACACTGAGCCATGGCCAAGCACACTAGACTTGGCTTCTATCTAGGGCTTTTTGTTGGCACTGTGCTTTCAGTCCAGTTCGGTTTTGTTTTGCTCAAGTCTCAAGCTCATGAAATGCTGTAACCCGACATAAGAGCTCAGGGTTTGAGCACATGGGCACGTCTGGGCCTTTAGAGCACTTTAAATCCATAGAAATACAGAGTTTATACCCTTTAGCTCAAGCAGTGTGTGTGTGTGTGTGTGTGTGTGTGTATTTATTTTCTCTCAGCTGGATATCTGGTCTCCCTCAAACATCCATCTCTGGCTCATTCACTTCTCACATCTTACATGAGTTTCGCTGGCTTATGAGGTGTGAGTGTGTTTATTCAGTGTTATGGTTTTTTATTGGAGCTGTTTGCTGACATTTTAACTTGAATATGTCCTAATACAGAGTCTTGATGTGTTTCAGGCTCTACTAGAACAGGTTTTCCTTCCCAGTCTGTCTTACCCCTTTTCCACCAGCAAGAACCAGGTGCTAGTTCAGAGCTAGTGCCAGAGCCGGTTCGGAGTTGGTTCGACAGATGAGCTTTCAAAGAACCAGAGAGCCCCACAGAGCCAGGTCTTACGTCACTGTATACATCTCATGATGCCAAACACAAACACACCAGGCTTGTTCGAGATGCATTGGCTTCTCGCAGACCGATTGGCACATGACATCAAAGAACTGCAAAAGTGACCCAAAAGCACAAGGAGTCGTACGCTCTCCACACACTCCCGCAGCTCCGATCGGTCCGCGCCGCTCCGATGCATCTCGAACAAGCCTTCTATCAACAATGGCGGCCGTTGCGTTACTATTTATGCTCGTGGCTTTGCGAACCTAACGTACATCGGCATCCATACACGGCGAATAGAACGTGATCAGTAATGATCGCATAAACGGCGATTACAATCAAGCTGCTATTAGCTCGATTAGCTGCTAATTCAAAAATGGCGGTCACAAGTTTCTGTTCGTCTTGTTGGCCACGGTAACCCCGCCCCCAGCCGCTGACGTAAGCGGTTCTTACTTCTAGACCAGCAATGATTTGGTGCTACTAAAGAACCACTTTTACTGGTTCGGAGCTGCTGCTTTGGTGGTCGAAAACCAAAGAACCGATTTGAAACTAGGCTCTGGCTCCGAACCAGCACCAGCTCTGCCTCGGTGGAAAAGGGGTGTCAGTAACGCTCTATTTACTTCCTGTCTCTATGAAGCCCCTCCTTCTGAAAAGCACACTGTGCTCTGATTGGTCGAGCGTTTCGAGTGTGTTATGTTACCATAACCACCAGTTTAACACACTACTAACTAACTCAACCAGGCCCCGCCCCTTTATTCTGCGTATGAATTATTATAATGAGGAATATTGTGAATATTATTAGGAATATTGTTTGTTCCCGGAAGAAGACTACAATGGAGGCGTTTCAGGAGCTCAGAAACACTGATATAGAGAAGAACTGTGTTCATGCTCAAACAGAAACATCACACACTGAAGAGAGATGAAGATGAAATAATGATAGGTCGTCTTTAATTCTTTCACAGACTTGTTTTCCTGGAGTGCAAGTCTCGTGTTGCCAGACTGTCTGCATAAATAAATAAATACATTGTTTGATTGACATGTAAAGTAGCCAACCACCAGTCTTTTTTCTGCATTTAGGAGCAGGTTTATCTAAATTTGTTGATACCACAAAAAAAGATTGGCATGAAAAAACCCCCATTCAAACAGGTGTGCTCCGGCACAGATCAGGATCCGCTTTTATGGCGGGAAGAAAATACTAATCCGACAGCGTATTTCCTCACAGCTGGCCCGTGGCCTTTGAATGAGAACACGTGAAGGGATGAAAATGTGATTTGCTTTTATGTAAACACTGTTTATAAATGTGCAGTAAAGGCAGCGGTCTACTTTTCAAATGACTTTTTTATACGTTCAAATTGTTCCTGTATGTATCATACATATCCTTAAATAACATTTACATTTTTGGGTAATAAATTACTCATTATTTATATATTAGAGTACTTGAGTAGAACATTTAATTAAATATACTCTACGGTACCGATCAAAAGTTTAGAATTAAAGATTTATTTAATTTTATCACATTTTATGATTCATTGATTTTTATTACATTGCATTGCATTATATTTTATTATAAATTAGTTTATTATTAATTAATTTATAGCATTGCATTGCACTAATTTTATTATTAATTTAATAATTCATTGATTTTATTACATTGGATTCATTTTGTTATTAATTAATTTGATAATTGTTTAATTGTATTATAAATTAATTGTATTAATTAATTTATTGCATTGCACTAATTTTATTATGAATTAATTTTATAATTTATTGATTTTATTACATTGCATTCATTTTATTATTAATGAATTTTATAATTGTATTACATTGCATTCATTTTATTATAAATTAATTATATTATCAATTAATTTATTGCATTGCACTCATTTTATTATTAATTTTATAACTCATTGATTTTATTACATTGCATTCATTTTTATTATTAATTAATTTTATATTTTTATAATTGTATTACATTGCATTCATTTTATTATAAATTAATTGTATAATCAATTAATTTATTGCATTGCACTAATTTAATTATTAATTAATTTTATAATTCATAGATTTTATTACATTGCATTAATTTTATTATTAATTTATTGCATTCATTTTTATTATTAATTCATTTGATACTTCATTTATTTTATTGCATTGCATTGCATTCATTTTATTACTAATTAATTTCATAGTTCATTCATTTTATTGCATTGCACACAAATCCAGTGCTTCCTGTGCACTATGACTCCTGAAAATTGCGTTAAACCAGCCAATCAGATCAAAGCTAACGATTTCAGCCAACTCTTGTCATTTTAGTGTTTAATATGCATTAGACATCATATTCCCCTCTTTCACCGGAGCTGAAGTGAAGGTCCGGGAGCGAGTGGAGGATGAGATCTGATTGATGAGGACGACAAACTGCGCCACCCACTTTCGTCCTTCCATTTTCTGAAGGAAATTCAGAAATATGAGATTATTGGAGGTCAGCTCTTGCGTTTCTGTGTGACGTACGGGCAAATATGAGCTGGCTTCACCCTCGCATGTCTTTCTCTCTTTGCAATGTAGAAATTCTCCATCATGGTTTTGCAGCCTAATGAAGCACTTAATTAAATAGCGGATGAATTATTGTGATTAAGAGGAGAATCGTTCATCAGTGTCTCTGAGCACATTGACCTGAAAGCGAGACGTTGGAGGTTTTCTCCAGATAACACTTTTCCCACGGTAACATGCTGAGAGCCCAAGCTTAGGAATTAAAATGCAACATGCCGAAGAAGCCTGAGTCACACTCCAGATCCTGACCTGCTTTTCCGTGTGTGTGTGTGTGTGTGTGCGTGCGCGTGTGCGTGCGCGTGTGCGTGTGTGTGTGTGTGTGTAGCCATATGAATCGTATTCTAATGTTCTTTATAGCATGCTGTATGAAGTATATACGGGTGCTATAATATATAATATTTTATATTCAATAATATTTACATTTCATAATAATGCAGAAGGTCATCTTTCTTAATGATTGCTTTCGGTTGATTCGTTATGCTGTTCAAGGTCGAGCTCATTGCATGATGTATATTTGGCAAACATAGGAGATGATCTGTGCATTTCATTCACTGCACAGAACACACACTGCAGAATACAGAAATATCCTGAGAGTGTGTCGTTCCAAACCCTCAGAGGATTCTCCTCCTTTTGTACCATTTTCAGCACTTTCACCCAGGATGGATCGTGAACTGCATTCTTAAGCACATCCTGAGCTTGCTCATACACACACCTTCACTCACTCACACTCTCACACACACTTACTCACTCTCACAGTCACACACACACCTTCACTCAATCAGACTCCCACACAAACTCACTCACTCACAGCCACACACACACACACCTTCACTCACACACTCACTCACTCAATCACTCACTCACTCACAGCCACACACACACACACCTTCACTCAATCAGACTCCCACACACACTCACTCACTCACAGCCACACACACACACACCTTCACTCACACACTCACTCACTCAATCACTCACTCACTCTCACAGCCACACACACACACGCACACACACCTTCACTCACTCACACACACCTTCACTCACTCACACACACAAACACCTTCACTCACTCACTCACTCACTCACTCACTCACTCTCACAGACACACACACACTATCACTCACTCACACGCAGTAAAAAGTCATATGTAAAATCATGAGCGGTCATGGTTTATATTCGATGGTTTCACAAACTCTTTAGTTGCTAGTGTTATGTTGTAATGCTTAATTACAACAATTAATTAAAAACAACTCAAAACCAAAACAAACAGTGTTTCAACCAATCACAGACAGGGGCGGGTGTTGTGAGGTTTTGAGCTCGTTCACGGCTGGACGCGAAGTCGGAGCAACACCCGCCCCTGTCTGTGATTGGTTGAACACTGTTTATTTTGGTTTTGAGTGGTGGTGTACCCTTTTTTGGGCCTGAAATCACTGATACAACCTTTTAAGTATTCTTAATATCTTAACTATTTTTAGAAACCAAAATATTTTCAATTTGTTATCTTAAGTTAGAAAATAAGAAGTTATCATTTAAGACAATATGCGGTCCTTGAATCTGTTGCTCTGCCTCTCCGTGTCTCAGACGTCCGTCTCTCTGATTTCCCCAGTAAATATTCATGAGTGTGTGTGTTATTGTGGACTGGGAGAGGCTCGTCCCAGCGCACGCCGGTAACTCTGATCAGTGCTGGGAGTTAAACGTTCATTATTAAACTGAGTCTGAGACCAAGAAGTGTTTTCTGAATCATAAATGTTTCTCATCGCTGGAATCTACAGTCAAACCAAATATTATTTATCATTTTGTATATATTTTTACTAGTGGGTTGAGGACACCATACATGTGAAACTCGAACTTCTCAAAATTTGAATATCGTGCAAAAGTTCGTGTATTTCAGTAATTCAAATTAAAAGGTGGAACTAATATATTTAGTATATATAACTATGTACATTATACTTTTCAGAGGGCCGACATTTCTGTATCTAAAATCCTTTTTTTAATTGATTTCATGTAATATTCTAATTCTAATATTTGAATTTGCGGTTTTCATAAGCTGTAAGCCATAATCATCAAATTTATAACTTTTGCACAATGTTCTAATTTTTCGGGTTTCACTATAGTTCATTTATGTAAGTGAGGGAGAGCAAAATAAAGTAAATTGTGACGACATATACCCAATAATTCTTCATACAGTGACTATCAGTAACATTTGTACAAATTTGGGACCAAAAATGATTCGGACACTTTGAGCTGATCATGTTTTGCTGAAGTGTTTTTTCTTTAATAACTAATGCTCTTTTTACACACAGACTGAACAATATTAAACATTTCTTGGTCACTGGTTGAGCTAAACTGGTATTATGTAATTGTGTAGTTAAATTTAACAGCTGACAGATATTCAACATAATTCATGTGTCTAACAGAAGGACGGACAAAACCACTGAAATATTATTTATTTAATATTTTATTACCATTTTCTAAACTATAGCGAATAAACTGTGATAATGTGAGATGTTGACGTGTGTGAATAAATGTTATTTTGACCGTATCCCACAGCTGTAATATACGTGACTTTGAGCTGATAACTCACTGTATAATAGTTGATTCATGGCCTAATTCAGCATAATCGTTTCATTGATTAATCGGTGTCTCGTTTATTTGTGTTATGACAATAGATGAACGTTCCAGCAAAGTGAGTTCATTCATCAGTGAGTGTATTGATGTGAAAACGCCTGTGATGATCTGTTGTACTCATTCATCACGGTTTCATGGTCTCGGTTTATCACACGAGACGCTTCATAGATGCTCACGGAAAAACAAGACGTTTCACATGCACTAATTCTAATGCTTGTATTTTAGAAAGATGGTGTATAAAACCACATGATATGGTAAATATACATGTGAAACTCGAAAAATCGTGCAAAAGTTCGTGTATTTCAGTAATTCAAATTAAAAGGTGAAACTAATATATTTAGTATATATAACTATATACATGTGCATGATTATACTTTTCAGAGGGCCGACATTTCTGTATTTAAAATCCTTTTTTTAATTGATTTCATGTAATATTCAGATTTTCTGACATTTTGAATTTGGGGTTTTCATAAGTTGTAAGCCATAATCATCAAAATGATAATTTTTGCAGGATAATCGAGTTTCACCTGTATGTTGGCAAAAGTTTTAAATTTGATGTTTTGATATTTAAGTCCTGGAAAACCCCTGCAAACAGCCATGTTTATGAAACTTGAATTTTTGAAAAGACAATATATATGAAATTAGTGTTTAATTTTATCGATGAAACAATGTTTTCACACAAGATGGGATGGGGGGGGGGGGCAGTTTGAGTAAGGAAAGCGATATCTTTGTCATAGTATCCTTTCAATGGTTAAATTTACCAGTCATTGCATCCGCTGCACTTTATCTGAACCATTTTGTTTTATCGGTTTATTTTTGTTTATCTATTAACCGAATTTGAAAGATAATAAAGATATTGTTTGATAAGTGAAATCTCTGATTGAAGTCCTTGAAAACCTACAAAGTAGTGCTTGTAAAGTCCTGCACTAGGACACGAATCGCCTGAACGAATATTACAAACAACCCCATCGCACTGCAGATTAACACTCACTGTTTTTAGCTGCCGTGGTAATTAATATTGAACTTTAAGATTATTCATTTAGCATCCATTAGTAATTTAGCATCCATTTGTATCTTAAGCTAATTTGCCTTGTTATTTATTCTTTTTTGGTGCATGCAAGCAGGCTTATTGTATTAAGATACAATTTTAAGTGCAAGCTTTTTACATGTTATACAAGAATGCAATTTCTCTAAACTTCTAAAAGCCTGATTTCCTTTAGTTTTACTTATTTGGAAATGAGACATTTGTACTACTCACTCATGAGATATTGTAAATGATACTAAACATAATTATGATCAATGATAATCATTCACATTAAACCACATATATTCTTGTGTAAGTTTGAGATGTTCCTAAGAGAGGGGAAGTCAAAATGTTCATTTCCAGCAAGATCTCTTCAACCAGTGTCTCCAGTCTTACAATGTAATAAAAGTAATTAATTTCATGCATGCAGTCAATTTTGCATTTAAGAGGCTTAATGGATAAAGATGCCATTATAAGTGGATGCTTTTAGTATGCTAGATATTAAGAATGCAAACCACGCATGCTTGGCCACTTCAATGCCAGCGTTTGGTTTGTTGTACATACTTAATGTGTGTCCTTGTGTTACTGTGGCTCAGTACACAGAAGGTGTTTTTTTTTTATTTTTCATATCTGTCTTTAATGTATAGATGTAGCCTGGATGCCAGCCCGAACCCTGCCCACAACATTTTTTGGTCGGGAAGTTCGGTCTGGACTCGATCCATTGAGGAGTAATTATGATCGGTTCAGAAATCGTCGGGCCAATCAGATTGCCAGGGCGGGCTTTATTATAGGATGATGGACAGATGATCTGCAGTTACGTAATCATCACGTCATCAAAGAGCGCTTGGGTTGAACTGGTTTACAACAAAGATGACATTTGCTCACACTACTTATAGCCGGACTCAAAATCGGGACGGCTTCCAGGATACACACACTACCACATCGGAAAATATGACTAATATTGTTTAATCATAGTAGGTAACGTTAGTGTGGGAATGCACGTGTGTGTTAATCACACTGTATTTTAAACACGACTCACTATTGACAAAGTAAAAAAAAAAAAAAAAAAAAGCTTATTACCACCTCTGTCATGCTTTTTCACGTTCTTGTACCGGTTGTAGGTCTATCCAATTGAGTGCAGAGTTTTGTTTTTTTCCTGGTTCGGTTACGACACGCCTCATAACCAAAGCCCTATGGAGCAGTTTCAGACTCTTCTCTTCTCTGATGATGTGGGCGGGGCTATAACCTGTCACTCACATGAGATCAGCCAATAGCAAACCACAACCAGCCAATCAATTCCACACAGACAAAATCAAGCCCCGCCCACATTTGTTCTCGTTGCAGAATCGCTTGACTCCGATATACGACACAATAGAGAAGAAAAGATGAGCGCAACTTCAGTTTCATGTCAACTTGCTCAAATAATGGTTTGTCTATGCCAGTAGTTGAGCGGAAACACAGTAAATAGAAGATTCCTGTTTATGCCTAATGCATTTTAAATTGCTCACGTTTCGGAGCGCCAAGTGCGTCTCGTTCTCGGGTCAGGTTTGTTTCCCGTAGTTCTGTGGAGGATCAGATCTCAGAGACGTGGAGAGTGAGCCGTTGATCGGAGTGTGTGTGTCTGCTGTGAAACGGAGTGTGTGTGTGCTGTGAAACGGAGTGTGTGTGTGCTGTGAAACGGAGTGTGTGTCTGCTGTGAAACGGAGTGTGTGTCTGCTGTGAAACGGAGTGTGTGTCTGCTGTGAAACGGAGTGTGTGTCTGCTGTGAAACGGAGTGTGTGTCTGCTGTGAAACGGAGTGTGTGTCTGCTGTGAAACGGAGTGTGTGTCTGCTGTCAATCGGAGTGTGTGTCTGCTGTCAATCGGAGTGTGTGTCTGCTGTGAAACGGAGTGTGTGTCTGCTGTGAAACGGAGTGTGTGTCTGCTGTGAAACGGAGTGTGTGTCTGCTGTGAAACGGAGTGTGTGTCTGCTGTGAAACGGAGTGTGTGTCTGCTGTGAAACGGAGTGTGTGTCTGCTGTGAAACGGAGTGTGTGTCTGCTGTGAAACGGAGTGTGTGTCTGCTGTGAATCGGAGTGTGTCGGAGTGTGTGTCTGCTGTGAATCGGAGTGTGTGTGTGCTGTGAAACGGAGTGTGTGTCTGCTGTGAAACGGAGTGTGTGTCTGCTGTGAAACGGAGTGTGTGTCTGCTGTGAAATGGAGTGTGTGTCTGCTGTGAAACGGAGTGTGTGTCTGCTGTGAAACGGAGTGTGTGTCTGCTGTGAAACGGAGTGTGTGTCTGCTGTGAAACGGAGTGTGTGTCTGCTGTCAATCGGAGTGTGTGTCTGCTGTGAATCGGAGTGTGTGTCTGCTGTGAAACGGAGTGTGTGTCTGCTGTGAAACGGAGTGTGTCTGCTGTGAAACGGAGTGTGTGTCTGCTGTGAAACGGAGTGTGTGTCTGCTGTGAAACGGAGTGTGTGTCTGCTGTGAATCGGAGTGTGTGTCTGCTGTGAAACGGAGTGTGTGTCTGCTGTGAAACGGAGTGTGTCTGCTGTGAAACGGAGTGTGTGTCTGCTGTGAAACGGAGTGTGTGTCTGCTGTGAAACGGAGTGTGTGTCTGCTGTGAAACGGAGTGTGTGTCTGCTGTGAAACGGAGTGTGTGTCTGCTGTGAATCGGAGTGTGTGTCTGCTGTGAAACGGAGTGTGTGTCTGCTGTGAAATGGAGTGTGTGTCTGCTGTGAAATGGAGTGTGTGTCTGCTGTGAAACGGAGTGTGTGTCTGCTGTGAAACGGAGTGTGTCTGCTGTGAATCGGAGTGTGTGTCTGCTGTGAAACGGAGTGTGTGTCTGCTGTGAAACGGAGTGTGTGTCTGCTGTGAAACGGAGTGTGTCTGCAGTGAATCGGAGTGTGTGTCTGCTGTGAAACGGAGTGTGTGTCTGCTGTGAAACGGAGTGTGTGTCTGCTGTGAAACGGAGTGTGTGTCTGCTGTGAAACGGAGTGTGTCTGCTGTGAATCGGAGTGTGTGTCTGCTGTGAAACGGAGTGTGTGTCTGCTGTGAAACGGAGTGTGTGTCTGCTGTGAAACGGAGTGTGTGTCTGCTGTGAATCGGAGTGTGTGTCTGCTGTGAAACGGAGTGTGTGTCTGCTGTGAATCGGAGTGTGTGTCTGCTGTGAAACGGAGTGTGTGTCTGCTGTGAAACGGAGTGTGTGTCTGCTGTGAATCGGAGTGTGTGTCTGCTGTGAAACGGAGTGTGTGTCTGCTGTGAATCGGAGTGTGTGTCTGCTGTGAAACGGAGTGTGTGTCTGCTGAACAGAGCCAGCATTCAGACGCATTCACACTCATTACTCGGGTAGAAGTGTAGATACTAGGGCTTAAAAAGACTTGAAGTATCAACTCAAGCTTTTTACT
>JAULUF010000052.1:435000-460000 GCA_031834385.1 Semotilus atromaculatus
TATATTCCTGCCGGCCTGGAAAAGAACATCACAACTTATTATTTTGGCATGCTTGTTTTATTATACAGTGCACCGTCTCTTTAAGAACTGACACTCTTAAACGTATAAGTTTGTCGATTTTCAACTCGCTTTGTATTGTTATAATGTGGGTAGTATATGAACGTAATATACTTATATTATAATGTACTTATAATATACTATGATATGACATTTTAATATCGTGCAAAAGTTATAATTTTGATGATTATGGCTTACAGCTTATGAAAACCCCAAATTCAAAACCTCAGAAAATTTGAATATTACATGAAATCACAATTTTTCTGTATCACTAACCTGATATATTTTCTTTTATTTGTCAGCAAAAGTCTGCCAGATTGTGTTAAAACAATCATTGATCATAGATAATTGATTTTTAATGATAACTCATAAACCTGTAATATCAGCACTACTGTGAGGCTGTTAATCGATGAAATTTGCTGAAGCCATTCAGCTTGCATTATTTTAACGTAGTTTTTTTTACAATAATAAAATGTTTAACAGTGGAATTTCAACAAAAAAAACAAGGACAAAAAATCCTCTATTGAACCGTTTTGCTCCTGTAGTGTGTGGTGTGCCATGATGTGAAATAATAATTCCCTGATTCACTACGGTAACCCTATAATAAGTATAAATATTTTAGAGCGAGCGGGACGGTTTCATGGGAATTGTGTGTGTGTGTGTCTCGTCAGATCAGTACATAGAGTAAAGGAAAGGAAGTAAAATAATGACAAATGTTTTTGAAACAAAAAAGTTTGTTGAATTGCACTACTTGAAAACACACACCCATATTCCTGCTGTTTTCTGTGTCATTAATGTTTATAAAACAACAAAATACAACTATAAAAAGATGAAAATATGTTTTATTTCTACAGTGAACAAATAGTGTTATTTTACATTTAGGCTTAATTATTCATTTCTGTACCTGAATACTACAGTTAGACGTTGTAACTTTGCTATTTAGTATTCATCTCTGCTTGTAATTTATTTGTTCTTATTTTATTAATAACTGGTCACTTGTTTTTAATAAGGTTTGAACTTTGTCAGTTAGGCTAGTATTTTTTGATGTAGTATTGAAGAACTTCAAGTGAGCTTTAAGGAATATATATATATATATATTTTTTTATTTTTTTGTGCTGATCTGAAAAATGATCCAAACCATGGCTCAAAAACCGTAAATGATCCGAATGGTGAGTTTTGTGATCCGTTCCACCACTAAGCGTGGGTTGCACAGCAATGAGGCTTATGGGAAATTAATGACATCAGCAACACCAGGACATGTATTCATAAACAACCCTAAAGAAAGACGTTTTTTACTCATGAACGCGAGTGTCAGAAGGAAGTCTCAATCAGCTTTTTTCGATTGCAATGACTCAGGAATATCTCGAGCTCTGGGAGATTTGTGATAAAGGGCTTTAAAGGACGACACACACTGACGTGTCCTTGCACATCTCGACGGGACGTTACATCTGCGCTGTGAAGAAGTGACATAAGAAAACAAAACCTCAAAAAAGTTTGTCTCTCAGAAGTCGAGCTCAGAGGGTCAGAATCCGCCGCGTTAATATTTAACGGAGAAAAATGGTAAATGGTAAATGGACTGCATTTATATAGCGCTTTCACAGACCCACTGGGCCACCAAAGCGCTTTACATTTGCCTCACATTCACCCATTCACACACTCATTCATACACCGACGGCGGTGTCTGCCATACACGGCGCCATCCAGCTCGTCGGGAGCAGTTGGGGTTAGGTGTCTTGCTCATGGACACCTCGACACTTGGTCAGGTGGAACCGAGGATCGAACCACCAACCTTCCAGTTTGTAGACAACCTACATGAACCACTGAGCCACTGCCGCCCCTTACTGCCGTGAGAAAAGACACACACTGCCAAACGCCTGAGATAAAAGCCTGTGGAAACTAGATTTAGCAGGAGGCCGGAGTACAGGACAGACAAATAATCCAGCGGAAAGAAACTGCAGAAATATAGTTGTCAGGTGTGGGGTTGAGGAGATGAAGCGAGGACTCAATTGCAGGAAAATGGGGTTTTAATAAGTAAAAAAAATACAAACAAAAACTACACCCGATGGGGAAAGACTTGACTGAAGCGCACGCAGCAACGAAACATACATATGACGTACAACGAACCAGCACAGGACAGCAAACACAGGAGAATAAGGCCTAGTCCACATGGACACGGGTATTTTTATAACCAGAGTTTTTCCTCCTGCGTTTAAAAAAAACTCCGTCCGCATGAAAACGCAAAAACACGCTATCAAGCGCTGTCGAGCATGCAACACCAGCAGGCGGCGATATAACCCTAACCGTAAAGCCACGTTGGCCAATCAGAAGCCGTCAGCGGCGCACAATCTGACGTCAAATACAGCGGATAACGGCGCAAACTTTGACGTCTTAAGGCAAAAACTCTGATTTTACTGTCTACACGACAACACTGTACTGTTTCTGAAAATCCTCACCCTGGCAGGGATTTTCAAAAATGTTCGGTTTCAGTGTCCTGATACTGCACTTCCGTGTGGACGAACGACCGAACCGCGTAAGAAAAGTCATGGTTATAAAAATACCCGTGTCCGTGTGGAGGGACCGAGGGAGGACAGGTGCGGCAAATCAATCAACAATCAGGGCACAAGATGGGAGGGGCTAAATGGACAGGAGAGCACATGACACAAGGAAACACATGACACGCCTTGTGCTCACAACAAACAGTACCAGAACACAAGCACATGGTCAGTAAAATAAATCACCAGCATGTGCTCACACAAAACGAGCCAATCAGAACACTCGTAGTGTTCACACAAAACATGACCACATGAAAGCACACAGCTAGTGTAAAACACAGGCTGTGCTGAAGAAGACACAGACCAGGAGTCAGGGCTCTGTCACAACACCAAGAAATAGACC
The DNA here is from genome assembly GCA_031834385.1 of Semotilus atromaculatus. NCBI lineage: Eukaryota > Metazoa > Chordata > Actinopteri > Cypriniformes > Leuciscidae > Semotilus > Semotilus atromaculatus. The sequence goes on from JAULUF010000052.1 coordinate 437,953, forward strand.
AGACAGAAGTGACAGAACCCTGACAATAGTGGAAATGTGTATACTGTAAAAACTGTGAAATATTATAATAATTTAAGTAACTGCTGTTTTCTATGTGAATATGTGTAATCAGGGTTCCCACATGTCCTGGAAAACCTGGAAAATGAAAAACCAATTTTCCTGTCCTGGAAAACACATGGAAAATGGGGGAAAAAGTCAAATGTCCTGGAAACGTTTGCGTTGTCCTGAAAAAATAATATTTTACCCTAGTTTTTCAGAATATTTTACTTCAAATCCATTTCATACACCAGTAGGCTAAATGGATTTTACATTTAGCTTCACAAAAGGTCTATCCATTTCAGCAATATAATTGATAAAAACGGTTTCAAAGTTTTGATAACTCACAATAATTTAGAGTCAAAAACACATAACTCATCAGTTTATGCCATTATGTATACCAGATGCGTAATGTGCCGCAGATGCGATTAATTTAGAAGTCCGATAATAGTTAATATTTTCTAACGTTAGTGACTGATTGCGTTAGTGAGAGTTTGGACTTTTAAACTGATATCAGCAAGTAAAATAGCAGCGTATGAACTAAAGTAGAGAATAACTTCTGTTTTAGTAGTAGTGTGGCATTGTGAAAGACAACAATCTTTGCACAACTATAATACAGATATAACGGTATAGGTACAATATCACATCTGTTTCAAAATATATCTCGATATGATAGTATCTGTATATCGCCCAGCCTTAGCTGTGATAACTTGATTCGCACTGTAGCAGCTGAAAAAGTCTTGAAAAAGTCCTGGAAAATCATTTCAAGAAAAGAGTGGGAACCCTGGTAATTTATTCCTGTGATCAAAGCTGAATGTTCATCATCATTACTCCAGTCTTCAGTGTCACATGATCCTTCAGAAATCAGGATAATATGATGATCTGATGCTCGAGAAACATTTATGATTATTATCAGTGTTGAAGACGGTTGTGCTGCTTCATATTTCTGTGGAAAATGATACTTTTCTTATTTGATTAATAAGAAAGTTGAAAAGAACAGCATTTATTTGAAATATAAATATTTGTAACATTACAAATGTCTTTACCATCTATTTTGATGCATCCTTTCTGAATAAAATAATGTTTTTGAACGGTAGTGCATGTAGAAGTGAAGCAAGATGACAATGCTGTAAAAGTATTTTTGTTCATTGGTAGTTCACGTTGCATTATTGCATTAGTGTTAGTGTTCTTCTAAAGATGTCTGAGATGTTTCTCTGGAAGTTTTATGAGCTAACTGTGTTTGTTTGAGTGATTTGGACGGGTCGATTGTTTCACAGCTGTACCTCGTGTTCTTCAATCCCGTCCAAATTGAACACGTCTGTGTTTTTCTCACACAGCCAGTGTAAAAATTACAGAGCACCTGCTGTAATTGGCCAGTGTTTTCGAAGCCTCTGGAGTCCTCCAACGCTGCTCAGGAAGGAATAGATGTTGTGCTTCTTTTTCACAACTCTCTCCTCGTTTATTTTGACCTTTTGTCCAACACTGTGACTAAAGCTAATTGGTGCACTTCATTATGGCGTGGACCTTTTCCCAGCATGCCGGGTGACGCTGGCAAATCGTTTGTCCGATTGATCAAGCGTGTAAACTCAGATTCTTGTGCTCAGCACTATTTGTAGTCTTGTTAGCATGGTTGGCAGAAACAGTTTTCAGGTCATAATTCTACAAAAAAACATATAATCTGCTAACCATATAATCACGCATTTTAAAAAACAAGATCTACTTTTTAAATGGAAGGAGAAAATGATTATCATATTTTGCCATTGACATGTATTCATAATAAGATTCTGCAGTGCAAATTAGTCAAATCTAATCTGGATGGATGGACAGATTGCATAATATGGGATGGATGGAGGGATAGATAAATGGGTAGATGGATAAATGGATGGATGGATAAATGGGTAGATGGATAAATGGATGGATGGATGGATGGATAAATGGATGGATAAATGGATGGATGGATAAATGGATGGATGGATGGATGGATGGATGGATGGCTGGATAAATGGGTAGATGGATAAATGGATAAAGGGATGGATGGATAAATGGATGGATGGATAAATGGGTAGATGGGTAGATGGATAAATGGATGGATGGATGGATGGATAAATGGATGGATGGATGGATGGCTGGATAAATGGGTAGATGGATAAATGGATGGATGGATGGATAAATGGGTAGATGGATAGATGGATAAAGGGATGGATGGATAAATGGATGGATGGATGGATAAATGGGTAGATGGATAGATGGATAAAGGGATGGATGGATGGATAAATGGATGGATGGATGGATAGATAAATGGATAGATAAAAGGATGGATGGATAGATAAATGGATGGATAAATGGATAAATGGATGGATGGATGATAGATGGATAAATGGTAGATAAATGGATGGATGGAGGGATAAATGGATGGATAAATGGATGGATGGATAGATAAATGGGTAGATGGATAAATGGATGGATGGATAGATAAATGGGTAGATGGATAAATGGATGGATGGATAGATAAATGGGTAGATGGATAAATGGATGGATGGATAGATAAATGGGTAGATGGATAAATGGATGGATGGCTGGATAAATGGATGGATGGATAAATGGGTAGATGGGTAGATGGATAGATGGATAAAGGGATGGATGGATGGATGGATAAATGGATGGATGGATGGAGGGATGGATGGATAGATAAATGGATAGATAAAAGGATGGATGGATACATACATGGATGGATAGATGGATAAATGGATGGATGGATGGATGGATGAGTGGATGGATAAATGGATGGATGGATGGATGGATGGATGGATGATAGATGGATAAATGGATGGATGGAGGGATAAATGGATAAATGGATGGATGGATGGATGGATGGATAGATAAATGGATGGATGGATGGATAGATAAATGGATGGATGGATGGATGGATAGATAAATGGATGGATGGATGGATGGATGGATAAATGGATGGATAGACAGATCCAAATAATCTGAACCGATTGATTTGAGAAGTGTGTCTGTCAGGAGATGTTACGGCGAGTGTGTGTTGTGTACATTGATGTTCATCAGGAGACACACACAGTCTAAATGCTGTTATTCCATGTGCTTAACCTCGAGAGACGCTGTTACTCAGGCCCTAACGTGTGTGTGTGTGTGTGTGTGTGTGCAGGCGCTGCTGCTGCTGGTACTGGCGGTGCCGGAGGCGTTGGGCAGGGATGCGGCGGTGGACGTCCCGCTGGCCCCGGCTCTGCTGTCGCTGCCCTTCTGTCTGCTGTGTGTGCTGGGCTCCGCTCTCCATGTGCTGGTGTGCACCTCGGCCGGCCACGCCTGCTTCCTCTGCTCTCTGCCCTGGCTCCTGGTGTTCAGCGTGATCCTCTTCTCCTCCGCGCTCACGTGTGCGCTCGCTGCCATGGCCGTCAGGAGGATTCCCAGCCGCAGCACGACCCCCGCTAAGGTGAGGAGCATTCCTGTTAACGTCACCGGGTCTGCCGGTGTACACGAGGCAGAATCACATGATATAAGTCAGTTTATATGCAAAAAAATGCGCGTTTATATCACGCAATTCTGACTTTGTAACACACAATTCTGACTTTATAACACACGATTGCGACTTTAAAACACACAACTCTTACTTTGTAACACAAATCTGACTTTTTAACACACGATTGCAACTTTATATCACACAATTCTGACTTTATAACACATGATTGCAACTTTATATCACACAACTCTGACTTTATAACACAATTCTGACTTTATAACACACAATTGCAACTTTATATCACACAGTTTTGACTTTATAACACAATTGCAACTTTATATCACACAACTCTGACTTTATATCACACAGTTTTGACTTTATAACACAATTGCAACTTTATATCACACAACTCTGACTTTATATCACTCAATTCTGACTTTATAACACACAATTGCAACTTTATATCACACAATTCTGACTTTATACACACGATTGCAACCTTATATCACTATAGTAAACTCTCCTCTGTGAGATAAGACGGTGAGTGGAAAGGACAGGAGTGTTTCTGTGGCACTAACATCTCCTAATGTCTGCCATTGTTCATGCACAGACCAATCAGCATCTGAGGACTAACAGACCGTAGTCAGGTTAGACAACATATTGGATGAAAACGAGGCTTTGAGGAATAGATTTAGTCTTTACAATGGCAAGCACTGTGTAAAGCTCCTAGATTACGTAATTCTGTACAACTCCCCAACTGTAGAAAGCTTGTTTCCGCCACAGAACAAAACATTTTAAAAGATAATTGCGACCTTTTTATTTCACAATTGCGTGTTATAAAGTCAGAATTGCAAGATTTTAACTCGCAAAAAGTTTATATCACACAATTCTGACTTTATAACACAATTTTGACTTTATATCACGCAATTCTGACTTTATAAAATGCGAGTTTGTAGATTTGAGATATGAAGTCACAATTGTGTTTTAAAGTCCAATTCTAAGGAAAAAAATACTTAAATTTTTTCCTTAGAATTGTGAGTTTATATCACGCAATTCTGGCTTTATATCTCCATATCTGAGGAAAAAAGTCAGAATTGTGAGATAAAAAGTCCCAATTACCTTTTTATTTTTTATTCTGTGGTGGAAACAAGCTTCCATAGAAAGCTGTCCCGTTTCAAAGGCTCCTTCAAATGATCAACTTGTTTTCTTGCACAAGTTTAGCCCAGGTTTAGTACAGGTTTAGCCCAGGTATAGCACAGGTTTAGCCCAGGTTTAGTACAGGTTTAGCCCAGGTATAGCACAGGTTTAGCCCAGGTTTAGCACAGGGTTAGCTCAGGTTTAGCCCAGGTTTAGCACAGGTATAGTACAGGTTTAGCCCAGGTTTAGCACAGGTATAGCACAGGTTTAGCCCAGGTTTAGCACAGGGTTAGCTCAGGTTTAGCCCAGGTTTAGCACAGGTATAGTACAGGTTTAGCACAGGGTTAGCACAGGTTTAGCACAGGTATAGTACAGGTTTAGCACAGGGTTAGCACAGGGTTAGCACAGGTTTAGCACAGGTTTAGCACAGGTTTTGTGTGTCTTTATGCAGCTGATTTATCGTAGGCCTCACTGATCTGAGCTCATGCTCCTCAGTTTTTCAGTGAAATAAAGTTTATAAAGCTCATTTTAATGAGGCCCACGATCAATCAACTTCAATTAAAGACATACTCAACCTGTGCTAATTGAAAGAAAACAAGTTGACACACAAATTGAATCCAGTATTTGATGATAATATAGCATAATGAGAGATGGATTTGACCTCGGATCACCAAAACGGGTGTAAGATTTTCAAGTTAAGTGTTGTGAAACTGATCAAAATGTTAGACCCCACTTTATTAGTATTTAAATAGTATAGGCTTATGTTGTTCTTTATTATTGTGCATACAGGCGCTGTTAATTAAGCAGTACATAAAGTATTGAATGAAAAGTGTTAAACATTAAAATGTCAAGCTGTGTTTCCATTACAGATTTGCTGCAAAACCTTTGCGATATTTTCTAAATGTCGGAAAAAAACGTTTGCGAAATGACGGTGTTTCCATTAACCGATGTTATGCGACTAAAACATAATTTTAGTCGCGTGTGTGTGTGTGTGTGTGTTTGTGTGTGTGTGTGTGTTTGTGTGTGTGTGTTATCCAATCATTAATGGTCAGGAAAGCCTCTTATACTGTGAGCGGCTCATATGAGGAGTTTCTGGTGTTTCTCCTCATTTCTGCTTCCAGATCTTGATTGTGGCGTTTCTTTGAGGTTTAGAATCCAGTATTCCTGTAATTCTTTTGTCTTTTATGAGTCTCGTATTTTGTCCACACACACCACGCCTTCTTTAAAGAATGAGTACATTATCACAAAAGAATGAGTACAAAAGTCATGTGACTTTTATGTAAGTACATATTCCATATGTAAATATTCCTTTTTTCGAACTGCCTGAAAAACCACCTCATGTGACCGTAAAAAAGTTTTTGCGATATATGGGAGTTTTTGCCAAATCGAAGTGTTTTCATTGGGGCGTATTTACAATTTGCAATTGCATTTTGCACAATTTGAATGGTAATGTAAACGTGGCTTGTGTCAGATATTGCATCTAATTCACTTCATCTGTGATAATGTACTCAAACGATGGAGAAAGTGTCCGACTTCAGCCAAGCCAGTTCCCTTCAGATTAATTCAGGTACGTATGTATTAGTAACTTATGTAGTATCTAATCATTTTTTGGTAAAGTTTTAGCATTTTTAGTTTGAATTTTGAGCATTTTTAGGTTGTACTAAAGCATTTCTCGCATTCAATTCATTCCTAAGGGGATCAAATTGACCCATGAGGAAATGATTTGTTCGTTTTTTAAATTTCAACCACAAAACTCCTCGAATCGATTAAAAATCTATGTGTATTTGTGATTCAAGTGCGACAAAAGTCATAGATGACTGATGAACACTCAATTTTATATATATTGTGATATAAATTGTCAGATATTGCATCTAATCCACTAGGGCTGGGTTTCGATTCAATTGGATTTCGATTCGCAAGCTCTGAATTCGATTTCGATTCTAAATTCGATTTCGATTCTCGATTCGACTCAATGAATATAGATTTAATACAAATCCTATATTTATAAAAAAAACTGTGAACATAAGTTTACAAGTGATTAATAAAAAGAAATTAAGAGCCACAAACCTGTATATTAAACTCTTTTTATAAAAAAAAAAAATAGAAGCCAACTCTATATTTCAAATGCATACAATGAATAGACAGGATTTTGAGGCAAGATGAAAAATTTATGCTGAAAATTCAGAACAGTCGCATGCCTTTATCAAACAGGATAATATGTAATTTCATGTTTAAAGGGGTGGTATAATGCCCTTTTCACAAGATGTAAAATATGTTTCTGATGTCCCCAGAGTGTGTATGTGAAGTTTTAGCTCAAAATACCCCACAGATATTTTTATATAACATGTTAAAATTGTCCCTTTTTGAGGATGAGCAAAAACGCACTGTTTTAGTGTGTGTCCCTTTAAATGCAAATGAGCTGCTGCCCCCGGCACAGGGGGCGGAGCTTCAAGAGCTCGTGTTACACGTTAAAGTTTTTGAAATGTTCAGTGTGTGTCTGTGTGAGGTAATCGGAGCTGTTAACACACACACACACACACACACACACGCACACACACACACACACACACACACACACACACACACTGAACATTTCAAAAACTTTTAGCCTTTTATGTTCAAACTACAACAGGACGTCTCAAAATGGTTAGTTGATGAATTTATATTGCTGATGAGTCATTGATTAGCATATTCTGTCATGATAATCTATAAATCGTGTTTAGGGGCGGGGTTTATGTAAATTCTAGGGTTGGTGATGTCACTATCCCGGGAGGAAGCTCGTGTAGTCTCTACCAGCCGTTTGTTGTAGTCCTTAAAAACGATTTCTTTAAAAGCAAATATCTCCCTTTGCTTTGAACTTTGAGCGTCGTAACTTTACAGATGTTGTTTATGATGTTTATGATAAAGTTATTTTCTAACTTTATGAACTAAAGTTAGAAAAGTGAAATCATAATCAACCACCCCTTTAAGATAAAACACACATGAAATCTCACAGCATTAGTTGTAACATGGAGGCCGCAAGGAAAACTAATCGATAAATACATATGGAAAAAAAATCGATTCGTGTCCTTTGAGAACCGATTTTAAAACACGATTAATCAAAAAAGCAATTGTTTGTCCAGCCCTATAATCCACTTCATCTGTGATAATGCCCTCAAATGATGGAGAAAGTGTCCGGGGCTTCATCTCCTCTCGATCGGGTCACACACACACACACAGCCGTGTCGTGGCGTCTTGTTTCCTCTTCCGAGAGTCCACCTGTGCGGCTCTGTCATCAGGCTGGGAACGCTTTACACTTCAGGAGCTTCACGTCTCTGGAGGCCCGAGTTTCAGAGTTCTTCATTCTGCTCTAAACACCAAAAACAAGTCCTGACTGAGGATTCATCCTCGCCGGTTTATAAGGACGGGTTCACAGGAGTCTGTGTTGGGTGTGTTGGATTGACAGGCTTTGCTGTGTTTTTTCTCATGTGTGAACAGGATCTGATGTCAAAAGATGGCTTTGTAAATCACTTAAAAAGTGCTCAGTATGATACTATCCATCTATCATCCATCTATCATTCATCCATCCATCCATCTATCATCCATCTATCTATCATCCATCCATCATTCATCCATCCATCCATCCATCCATCTATCATCCATCCATCTATCATCCATCCATCTATCATCCATCCATCCATCATTCATCCATCCATCCATCTATCATCCATCTATCTATCATCCATCTATCATCCATCCATCATTCATCCATCCATCCATCCATCTATCATCCATCCATCTATCATCCATCCATCTATCATTCATCCATCCATCCATCTATCATCCATCCATCCATCTATCATCCATCTATCATCCATCCATCCATCTATCATCCATCTATCTATCATCCATCTATCATCCATCCATCTATCATCCATCCATCCATCTATCATCCATCTATCATCCATCTATCATCCATCCATCCATCTATCATCCATCCATCTATCTATCATCCATCCATCTATCTATCATCCATCCATCTATCTATCTATCATCCATCTATCATCCATCCATCTATCTATCATCCATCCATCTATCTATCATCCATCTATCATCCATCCATCTATCATCCATCTATCATCCATCCATCCATCATCCATCAATCTATCCATCCATCTATCATCCATCTATCATCCATTAATCCATCCATCTATCATCCATCTACCATCCTTCCATCATCCATCTATCATTCATCCATCCATCTATCATCCATCTATCTATCCATCCATCCATCCATCTATCATCCATTAATCCATCCATCTATCATCCATCTACCATCATCCATCTATCATCCATCTACCATCCTTCCATCATCCATCCATCCATCTATCATTCATCCATCCATCTATCATCCATCTATCTATCTATCTATCTATCTATCTATCCATCCATCCATCCATCTATCATCCATCCATCTATCATCCATCTATCATCCATTCATCCATCTATCATTCATCCATCCATCTATCTATCATCCATCTATCATCCATCCATCTATCATCCATCCATCTATCATCCATCCATCCATCATCCATCAATCTATCCATCCATCTATCATCCATCTATCATCCATTAATCCATCCATCTATCATCCATCTACCATCCTTCCATCATCCATCTATCATTCATCCATCCATCTATCATCCATCTATCTATCCATCCATCCATCCATCTATCATCCATTAATCCATCCATCTATCATCCATCTACCATCATCCATCTATCATCCATCTACCATCCTTCCATCATCCATCCATCCATCTATCATTCATCCATCCATCTATCATCCATCTATCTATCTATCCATCCATCCATCCATCTATCATCCATCCATCTATCATCCATCTATCATCCATTCATCCATCTATCATTCATCTATCATTCATCCATCCATCTATCTATCCATCCATCCATCTATCATCCATCTATCTATCATCCATCCATCATCCATCCATCTATCATCCATCCATTATCAATCCATCCATCCATCCATCTATCATCCATCCATCCATCCATCTATCATCCATCCATCTATCTATCATCCATCCATCTATCTATCATCCATCTATCATCCATCCATCTATCTATCATCCAACCATCCATCCATCTATCATCCATCCATCCATCAATCTATCTATCATCCATCCATCTATCTATCATCCATCTATCATCCATCCATCAATCATCCATCCATCTATCATCCATCCATCCATCCATCCATCTATCATCCATCCATCAATCTATCATCCATCCATCAATCTATCTATCATCCATCCATCTATCTATCATCCATCTATCATCCATCCATCAATCATCCATCCATCTATCATCCATCTATCATCCATCCATCTATCTATCATCCAACCATCCATCCATCTATCATCCATCAATCTATCTATCATCCATCCATCTATCTATCATCCATCTATCATCCATCCATCAATCATCCATCCATCTATCATCCATCCATCCATCTATCATCCATCCATCCATCAATCTATCTATCATCCATCCATCTATCTATCATCCATCTATCATCCATCCATCAATCATCCATCCATCCATCATCCATCTATCTATCCATCCATCTATCATCCATTAATCCATCCATCTATCATCCATCTACCATCCTTCCATCATCCATCTATCCATCTATCATTCATCCATCCATCTATCATCCATCTATCTATCCATCCATCCATCCATCTATCATCCATTAATCCATCCATCTATCATCCATCTACCATCCTTCCATCATCCATCTATCATCCATCTACCATCCTTCCATCATCCATCCATCCATCTATCATTCATCCATCCATCTATCATCCATCTATCTATCCATCCATCCATCCATCTATCATCTATCATCCATCTATCATTCATCTATCATTCATCCATCCATCTATCTATCCATCCATCTTTCCATCATCCATCTATCTATCCATCCATCCATCTATCATCCATCCATCTATCATCCATCCATCTATCATCCATCCATCTATCATCCATCTATCTATCATCCATCCATCATCCATCCATCTATCATCCATCCATTATCCATCCATCCATCCATCCATCCATCCATCCATTATCAATCCATCCATCTATCATCAATCCATCCATCCATCCATTATCCATCCATCCATCCATTATCCATCCATCCATTATCCATCCATCCATTATCCATCCATCCATTATCCATCCATCCATTATCCATCCATCCATTATCCATCCATCCATTATCCATCCATCCATTATCCATCCATCCATTATCCATCCATCCATTATCCATCCATCCATCCATTATCCATCCATCCATCCATCCATCCATCCATTATCAATCCATCCATCTATCATCAATCCATCCATCCATCCATCCATTATCAATCCATCCATCCCTCCCAAACGATACTGTTTTAACTGCTGCAGAGAATTAGACCATTGCCTCTTGAAATGCCTCCGATATTTAAATGACAGATTCAGATCCAGAAGTTTATTCCCCCTCAGTGGCCCGTGGCTGACCCTGCGAGTCCGGCGAGGGGGATCATGGGATTGATGGCATGCATCCGAGAAGTTGCTCATGATTGGCATTGAGTGGGAAGTCATAGAGTGATAATCATTATGAAAAGCACTGATGATTAATATCTACACTGTTGTCCGGACAAGCAGATTTCTATAAGAGTAACTTTTGTGCATTATTACTATAACATTTTCGAAGTGGCAGGACAATAGAAGCACGATATATGAAACTGAAAAGTTGTAGACCACAATCATTTATTTGGTGTTGAGTTATGTGGATTTGTAGTAATATGAAAAAAAAAAAGTATGTTATTGGAATGTGCTTGTTTTAGAGATGTGGGTCGTGTCTGTATTAATCCGACACAGTGTTTAATTACTCGCAGTAATTTCCTCCTGATCGATTAGTGCTGCTGTCATCCTTGATAGAGACGTTTACTCCAGACTTAATAGGATGTTTTGATTCTTATTATAATCCATAATCTTTCATCAAAATGTAAAAATGTACTATATTCTGAAACAGCTTTTTTTTTGCCTTTTACTAAATGTTTACCAAATAGCTATTTAAGTGTTGGTTTAGGAACTTGCCTTAAGCTTTGACTTTCACATCAATTTCTGATGGAAAAAAATGTTTTCACTAAGTTAATATTTTGTTCGACTCGCATTACAAAAGTAAAATGGGCTTTAAATGCTGTTTCATGTTGACCTTAAAAAAGTACAGCACCAAAAAGCGTCTGTTTAATTGTACGGGTCAGAGAGAGGGTGGAAAAGCTCATGAGAAACTCGTTTATAGTGTAGAAACCGTAACATTTTAAGTGGCCTTCAGGGAAACATGACACGCTGTACAGAACACACACTTCACAGAAGCAAACAGCCTGTTTAGTTACACATGAAATAATGATCATGGGCCACACACACACACACACACACACACACACACACAAACAAACAGACAAACAAACAAACAAACAAACTCACTCGCACAAATACACACACACACACACACTCTCACACACTCGCACAAACACGCACGCACACACACTCTCGCACACACACACTCTCGCACACACAGACAAACTCACTCGCACACACACACATTCTCTCTCACACACACACACACAAACTCACACACACTCTCACACACACTCTCACACACACACTCACACACACTCTCACACTCACACACACAAACACACACACACAAACAAACAAACACACTCGCACACACACACACACACACACACACACACACACTCTCTCACACACACACACAAACAAACACACTCGCACACACACACACACACACACACACTCTCTCTTTCTCACACTCACACACACTCACACACACACACACAGACACACACAGCCTTTTTCAGTGGGAGTGTCAGTGTGTTTCTGCATTAGCATATAGATTAGCGTGCGCGGCTCTTGCTCCTGTAATGATGAAACCATCGGAGACCTGAGAAAACACACTCCTGATGCTCCTGGTCCAGACTCTCTCGGATCCGGATATTCCCCCAGACGGGGCCGGAGCGACAATATGAGAAGCGGAGAAAAGTAAAGAGAGACAGTTTACAGAGAAATGATAAGCGAGAGCGAGTTCATCCCAGGCGGTGTTTACACACACACACACACACACAGAAGTTTCTCACACAACCCGTTTCCCGGCGGATCTCGACTCAGGTGTTCCTCCGGTGACGGAGGGAAAACGCCGTCGCTGCTGCGAGGCCACACACGCGCACACACACACACATCAATGAGATGTGACCAGTCCCCATGGCAACACACATCAAGGCTGCACATGGTCATATCCATCATGACCAGACAAACACACACACACACACACACACACACACACACACACACACACACACACTCGCACTCCCAAACACTCATACACACTTAAACTTACACACACACTCTCTCACAAACACACACGCACACACACTCACACATGCGCATTCGTACTTGCATACACTCTCACACAATGTGTGTGTGTGTGTGTCCTGGTAAATCCTACATTATTGGACATTTTTTGGTCCCCATGAGGACAACAGCTTATTAATCATACAGAATTAGTTTTTTTGAAAATATAAAAAGGTTCAGGGATTGGGTTCGTGTAAGGAGAGAGAATATACACTTTGTACAGTATAAAAACCATCACGTCTATGGAATGTCCCTGTAAACCACATACAAGTGTGTGTGTGTGTGTGTGTGTGTGTGTGTGTGTGTTAGCTCGAAGTCAATACTGCCCTGCACTCACACACTGTGGTAAACAGTCACAACACGCTCTCTCAGCTCTCTTTCTCTGTGTGTGTGTGTGTGTGTTAGGTCAGGGCTGTACACATCACAGTGTTGTCTGTAGAGTTGTTTCCCAGTGTTGGACAGGGTGACTTCAGTGTCAGCAGTGTTTTACCGTTACACACCGTCAGATCTTTCGCTTATTTGTGGTTTTTGCCCTTTTCAACTCCCACCGCTTCACCTTTTCCACTCCATTTCTCTCTCTCTCTCTCTCTCTCTCTCTCTCTCTCTCTCTCTCTCTCTCTCTCTCTCTCTCTCTCTCTCTCTCTCTCTCTCTCTGTCTCTCTCTATCTCTCTATCTCTCTCAATTTCAATTTAGCTTTATTAGCATGACTGTGTGTAACACAATGTTGCCAAAGCATCAACATATTATATATAAATAATATAACAAACAAACAAACAGAACATATATGTATAGATCATGTCATATGTAGCATGGTAAATAAATAAACACAATATATCTTAATAAATGAATAAATACAGTGGGTCTCTATAGAGTTAGCTGTCTCTGGCGTTGTGAATAGCTAGCACATATTTAGAGCGCTAGTGCAGCGGTACTGTCATCTTCTCCGAGTGAGAAGAACAGTGTTTCAGTGTCACTCAGTTCAGAGAATGATGGAGTCAAGGTTTCAAATCTGGGCAGAAAAGTTTCTCTTATACGGCATTTCAGAATGTTGGTAAACAATAGGCACAAGATACTTCCGGGTGGCAGAACGCGAGCGGCTTCTACTGACTAACTGAAGAGATCCAGCCGGCTACTGTAACAGTTACATAGTTAAAAACATTGTTGTTGATCACGATGATGAAAACGCGTTGTCTTTGGGGTTTCGCTGCCTGATACACAGCTAAAGGTGTAGGGGTGTTATCGATTCCCCGTGGGTGAGGAGGTTATAGCGAGTGGACGTCGTGTCGTCAAAAGTTGGAAATCTTAATGATTCCCTAAATGATATGATTCACCCAATGTTTAAATTTCTGCTGCCAACCCTGCTTGCCCTTCAACTCTGCTTTGTGTATTCTCAAAACGGTCCATCTACAAAATCATAGCAGTGCATTTATCTTCAGCCGGGGAAATTCGAGACAATATTAGTAACCTTGTCTCTTTTGAAGATCAGACTCATTGCCAGTCACGGCCTGAAGTAAAGAGGGCCGCCCACTCACACACTGACCGTGAGACTCGCGCGTCCCTTTTCACACACTCTCACGCCACACATCCTCACATTTCTCACACATTTCTCACGCAACTTACCGAAATGTATATTCCTCAAACATAATATCAACCAGTCAGTGTTTTTCAACAGCGCAAAGAGGTCAATATAACAGCTGGACAACAATTATGTCACATAACATTTACCTCAGGAAAGCCGTGACCATGATAGGTATAGCACGTTGTTTTGGCTAGAAAAAAAAGAGCTAGAGAGTATTTTGATAATTATGTGTAGGCCTACTATATAACATATTTATTATATTTTTTACTTATATCATTAAACACAGTTGTTATTATATGTTATTATATGCATAAAACGCATTATATTTAATTAAATTTTTTATTACATTTTTACTGTTGATGGTCTCCCTTCCAAGCAATTTACTAGCGTTGCCATAGAAACGCTTCGCCTTTTGCCACCCGGAAGAGCGTCTATTACTGTTGTGACGTCATGGTGAATTGTCGTATAGTTTTATATTTAGAGCAGAAAGTGTTCCTTATCCTCTATGTGCTGTAGATCACAGTGTCTACAGATCCTCTGCTCTCTCTCTGTCCACACACACACACACACACACACATACACACACACACACTAAATCCTCTGCTCTCTCTCTGTCCGCACACACTCACACACTCCTCTGCTCTCTCTCTCTCTGTCCGCACACACTCACACACTCCTCTGCTCTCTCTCTGTCCGCACACACTCACACACTCCTCTGCTCTCTCTCTGTCTGTTTTCCATGTTCGTAGAGTCAGTTTCTGGAGTAAATATATAGGCTTCAGGGCTTGACATTTACTTTTTGAGGCACTTGTCCTTTGGACAAGTAAATTTATGTTTCACTTGTCCATGCACAAAAGTCACTTGTCTGGGTAAAGATTTATAATTTTATCTAGGGCTGCACGATTTGGGGAAAATGTCAATATTGCGATATAATAAACAAATGGTTTCACGAGTCAACTTGTTTGGTTCTAAAGCAGATGCACACACAGATTAGTGATAATTCTGAAATTAGCAATGACAACTAAATGATTGATAACACCTACAATGATCAATAAGCCATTGATGTCTGGATAAAAATTAACTGTCTAACAGGTTGGACATATACAGAAATTGAATAAAGTTATCAAACAGTCTTTGCTGCATAAATTATATATAGACTAATCCTTATTAAAGCTACACAAGTTATTTAGTCAAGAGCAGTGAGTAATTTTCTCTGTTCCCTTTGTTCTTTGATTAACTTTACTGACAGAACGCTTTATTGGCTGCTGGCCCTTTAAGAGCAGCCGCTGCTGACAGAGACGCAGATCTCACACGCGCCTCATTCTCTCACGACTCTTACGTCCATCATAAGACTGCTCTTATGTTATGAAGATACTCGACAAACGACATTTTGGCATAATTTTGTGTGTGTTATTGTTCGTTCAAGCGCGAAAGAGAATTGTATTCTGGCGCGCGGTCTGTGCATGCGCATTATACTGGCGCCGGGAAAAATTTGTTCGTTTCAAATCGGTCAAATAATGAAATCTGTAAAATAGACGTAATGAGTGGCACATGACGTGAAGTAACATGGCATTTTATTTTGTTTGAAATTTATCTTTAATTTTCTCTTCCACTTGTCCTACGAAAAAATCCACTTGTCCCGGACAAGCCTTAATGTCGAACCCTGGGCTATAATATGTGTTTACACAGCTTTTTTTTTTTTAAATGGCGGGTGCTGGTGTTTCAGTGCGTTCAGCCAATCAGCGTCACTACCGTCACGGATAGTTCCTATAGTGCCGGTTTAGACCGACTCTGAAGTAGGAGTAAATTAGTTCCTCCAAAAGGAGTTCCTAGAACTGAAATCATTCCTAGTTCCTGCGGTGCGAACACACCAAAATGCTGAAACTTCCGCCAATAGTTTTAGGAACTATCAATTCAATTCAATTCAATTCAAATGTATTTGTATAGCGCTTTTCACAATACACATTGTTTCAAAGCAGCTTTACAGAAAGTGCATTAAAAATGTACATAGAAAATACAGTTAGTTCATCATGTATTAATTTAGGGCATAACATATCGCCGGCGTTGAGTCGTCTCTCCACAGGCGTTTAGTCGTCTCATCACAGGTGAACCTATCAAAAGGTTCCTTCGGTGCGAAAGCCCCTTATGTTTGTATCATGACTAATGTGTGTGTGTCCCGTCTCCGTCTCGTTCCAGGGTTGTGCCTGGACTCTGTCGGAGTTGGACACTCTGTTGCTGATCGGGACGGTCGGTCACACACTCAGTTTGGCCTCCAGCAGCTTCATCGAGGAGGAACACCAGACCTGGTACTTCCTTCTCAACACGCTGTGCCTGGCCGTCTTCCAGGACGTGTGCCGGAAGTACTTCCGGGAGCAGAGAGAAAGAGGAGAAGAAATTGACGGGAAGTACTTCCGGGAGCCGAGAGGAAGAGGGGAGGAAGAGGACAAGGAACGGGCGAGTTTGGGAATGAGTTCGAGATGGGAGAAGTGGCTGGCCCTCGTGACCCCGCTGTTGACCCTGGCCTGCTGTCGCCTACTGAGGGCACTCAACCACACCGGGGTGCAGTGGGCGCACCTGCCCGACTTCGGACACTGGCTCAACAGGTGAGAAGAGAAGGAAATGACGGCTGGTTTTGGGTTGGGATGTGGACTAACTGTTCTTCTGCAAACACTTAACCACCCCACACCAATGCAAACACACACTCACTCACTCACTCACTCACACACACACGCTCGCTCGCTCACACACACTCGCTCACTCACTCACACACACACACACGCTCACGCTCGCTCGCTCACTCACACACTCACTCACTCACTCACTCACTCTCACACGCACGCTCGCTCACTCACTCCAACACACACACACTCACTCTCACACACACACACACACACTCACTCACTCACTCACACACACGCACACTCACTCACTCACTCACTCAATCACTCACACACACACTCACTCACTCACTCACTCGCTCACACACACACACACACACACACACACACACACACACACATGTTGTGTTTTCATGTTTTATGGGGACTTTCCATAGACATAATGATTTTTATACTGTACAGACTGTATATTCTGTCCCCTTACACTGCCCCTGTCCCTAAACCTACCCATCACAGGAGACATTCTGCATTTTTACATTTTCAAACAACATTACTTAGTGTGATTTATAAGCTGATTTCCTCATGGGGACCAAAAAATGTCCCCACACGAACAAGGATTTCGGATATCGCCATCCTTGTGGGGACATTTTGTCCCCATAACGTAGGGTTTACCAGGCCACACACACACACACACACACACACACACTCACTCGCTCACACACACACGTTTTCTCACATCTCAACAGAAACTCCAGACAAGTTGATTGAGGAGTTTTAAAAGCAGCATTACTATCACTGAAAAGAACACAAGGCTTGTGCCAGTTTTTAGAAATAATACTTTTTAATTTTAATTTAAATTTTTATTTGTGCAAACTTTCTTTTAAAATGTCAGTATACCTGTAACCCATCTGTTTTCCCAGTGACACACATCTGATTTTCTCCCGACTGTTCACTTAAGACATAAACGACTGAATGTTGTCATTTTGACATGTTTCACTGTTTAGTCGTGTAAGTATTCTTTGCTTGTCCATGTTTTGCTCCGTCCCAGTTCTCAGTTCTCTTTCGCGGTTTAATAATGTGCTTTTAATTACTCTTTTATTATCAAGCATGTCTCACAGTAGACTGCTCTTTTCTACAGTCAGGTGACGTGATTTGACTGATATGGATGTTAAGTTTGGGGAGGAGTGAAAACACACACTGTGGAAGCCAAAATCAAAAATCTTTTTTTTCTTTTGTTTATTTATTGCTTTATTTCTTCGGTTTCTTTCATTAATTTGTTGATTCTTTTGTTTGTTCTGTCTTTGTTGTTTATTCTTTTCATTCTTTGGTTAATTGTTTCTTGTTCTTTTTGTCATGCCTTCTCTTTGTTCAGTTAATTCTTTTTGCTTTTATGTTGATTCTTTTGTTCTTTCTAACTTTAGACCAATATTCAAGTTATTATTCACTGTTAACCTTCCTCTCAAGTCAAAAGTTGTCGTCATTCTTACATGCTTCATAACCAAGTCACGATGTCAGATCTGGGCCATAAGCACCATATTTAATTTTTCAAGCTGCTCTGGAAGAATATTAGTGAATATCGAGTGGTCTGATCTGTTCCTCAAACAAAACTATCATATGACTTCAGAAGACTCGAACTACAGTCAGACAGCGGGCGATTAATGTTCATAACTTCTGAATCTCACAGTCTGTTTGGTTTCATATCTGAGAGAAGGACTCTGAAGTCTTGGGCTCGTATGAAGACTTCCTGCAGACTAATGAAAAGATTGTTTTATGAAAAGAGGACTAATTGCTGACGTTTTAATGTATTCACCCCTTTTATTAAGCATTTTAATTAGTTGACTTTTTAATGATCATCCAGGTTCTTTTTAAGATTCTTTTGTCGCACCGCAGGACTGTTTAAAGACGAGCTATTCTGCTTTTTACCATCTCTTTTTAGTGTGTAATGTTGCAGTTTGAGCATGAAAACAGTTCTTCTCTATATCAGTGTTTCTGAACTCCCTGAAACGCCTCCATTGTAGTCTTGAGTTTCTCCCGGGAACGAACACGTCACAATATTCCTCATTATAATAATTCATGCGCAGAATAAAGGGGCAGGGCCTGGTTGAGTTAGTTAGTAGTGTGTTAAACTGGCGGTTACAGTAAGGGGCGGGACATTTCACAAATGCACTCGACCAATCACAACACACTGATCCAGCCGATCAATCAGAGCACAGAGTGCTTTTCAGAAGGAGGGGCTTCATAGAGACAGGAAGTAAACAGAGCGTTACTGACAGACTGGGAAGAGAGGAGCCGCAACAATGGAGAATATGAGGAAAATAATCAACATTCAAGCAGGAAAACCAAGCATAATACCTCTTTAAGTATCTGCAAAAACGTACGAGTGATTAAAAACAATGACTAAACTGTTTGCTTTCCCTTCAGTTTGTGAACAGGTAATTTGTCAACTAACCAAAACCCAGATTTGTTTGATAAATATCCTCCAAACTCCCAGCGTCTAAACACACTTCACCCGGGCGATTACCTCCGCTCTCTCCTGTGTGTGTTGTGATCCGTGAGTCTCTGGAAGTGAAGCACACACAGATTTACAGACAGATGGTACCGGCGCTGGTCTGTGCCAGAGATATTCTGCCCCATTAGCCGGTACCCGTCCCGCCAGCTAATCAAAACACAGCTTTTGCTTAAGCAAAAACCCTCGAGAGAACAATCCTGGGAAGTTTCACTTGCATTTGTTTTGTTTTTTGCTCTCTGTTTAGCAACTAGCAAACCTGTTTGGATTTAAATATAATTATATAAACCTTAACGTTCAGCCTAAATTAAAGGAAAAGGTAAGCGTTTTATTTCCTTTTAGATTTTTTTTCATTAAACAGTTGCAAGGGCCCAAACGCTGTAGTTCCCTTTCATAGATTCACTCAACGCTGCGTGGCTTAAGACGCAGTGGGAAAGCCCTCTGGGTGTGCCGTTCGTCTGAAGCCCTTATAGAATCACGCCAGTCTATTGGCTGATGGCGCGGGCGCTGCCCCGACGCTCTTACGTCGTCACATTATACAGGCACGCGCCCTCTGCTCCTCAGATTTCTCTGCCTTCACGAAGCGGCCATTTTAAAGGGTTAGTTCACCCAAAAATTTTTATTCTGTCAGTAATTACTCGCCCTCATGTTGTTCCAACCCCGTAAGACTTTCGTTCATCTTCGAAACACGAATTAAGATATTTTTGATTAAATCTGAGAGCTGGATCACTCCTCCATAGGCTTCTAAGGGATTGAAACTTGTTCCCCCGAAATGTTATTAAAGACATCGTTAAAATAGTCATAAATAGAGTGACTACAGTGGCTCAATCTTCAGTTTATCAAGCGACGAGAATACTTTTTGTGCGCAAAAAAAACTAAAATATCGACTTTATTCAACTATTCATTCCCTTCTCTGTCGGCCTCGAGATAGTTCTCGTAGTAAAACTGCGTATCGCTTCTGTGGTGGACATCACATGCATGACCAGCGTCGGCCACTAGGGACCCTACGTGTGACGTAGCCTTAAGCTATCACACTACGCTATCACACTACGCTATCACACTACGCTATCACACTACGCTATCACACTACGCTATCACACTACGCTGTCACACTACGCTATCACACTACGTTAACGGACTAGAGGCCAACAGAGATGATTTCTTAATGTCTAGTGGCATATCAGGGAAAATGTATGATTAATTGAAATAAATTTCTTACATACAGCTCCTTTAAGCTTAGAAACCAGATTGCTAACATGAGTTCTAAAACATAGTTTAGAATCAATGATTATACCCAAATATTTGTAACTGTTAACTAACTCAATTTCATTTCCTTCAAAAGTTGAAATACTTGTAGAAGAAACTGGAAATTGTCTTGAGTTTGTAAATACCATTATTTTTGACTTTTGTACATTTAAGACAAGCTTAAGCTGTTTTAAACGTTCCTGAACAATATTGAATGCAGACTGCAAAAGTTCAAAGGCTTGTGCAGTAGATGATGCAGTACAGTAGATAATAGTGTCATCAGCATAATAGTGATACATAGCATTTGCTAAATTTTCACAAAGTTTGTTTATATAAATTGAAAAAAATATAGGCCCTAATACTGAGCCTTGAGGAACCCCCTTGTAAATAGGCAAGAATGGAGACACAGAACCAGCTACCCCGAACACTTTGGGTTCTACCTGACAAATAATTTGCAAACCAATCTACCGATCATAAACCGCTTGGAGCTGAGAGCTGTTTCCCTGGCCCTTCGCTTTCTCCCTTTTCTCGAAGGGCACCATGTCATTGTCAGAACAGACAATATGGCAGTAGTGTCGAACGCACAAAGAGCGGAGCCCGTCTCCCACTTATAGGCCCATTCTGGCCGTCCCAGTCGTGGTTCTCGGAGCTGGTTCCTCTTCTGGAATTCCCCCCCATGGGAGATTCCGGTCCAGGAGGATCTACTATCCCAGGATATGGCATCCTCACACCGACATTTGGAAGCTAGGCGTATGGCCCATCAGAAGCCGCTAGCTTTGAGCTTTGGTCTTCCCGCTGACGTCCAGGAGACCATTGCGAGTGCGAGAGCCCTTTCCACGAGAAGGCTGTGTTCTTCCAAGTGGAGGGTTTTTGAGTCATGGAGCCCTATCTTGCACCCGGCACAAATTACTTTGTTCACTGACGCATGTATCATTCCTATTTTGCACCCGCGCAAAGTGGA